>JALMQS010000841.1:3282432-3586958 GCA_024734495.1 Forficula auricularia | reverse complement strand
GTATAGTATGTTATCGTTTTTTGGGCCCACGATTTTTTCCACACCGTTGCACCGATTGAAATGAGATTAAAAACCTACCATTAGTTTAACAAAATGAAGCGCTGATTAGCTTTTGGTACATATCGGCCCAAAACATTAGTACTTTTATTTCGGTACTTTTTTAGTTTTTTCTAAATATCTTGAAAATGACATAACCAATTTTGATGAAATTTAATATCCTAATTAAGTACCTTGGGGACCACAAAAAAGCTTATATAAAGTTTTTAGTAAAATTATATTTTAAAGTACTTTACTCTAGAGTAAGATGGTACTTTTTTTAATTCTTTAAAATTTATTCGGTTTGAAAGTTTTAATATAGCTCATTTAGCCTTCCTTAAGTAAGAATGGATAGGCTTCTCTCTGTGAAATGCTAAAAATTTGGGAGGAATTTTTATGAGTAACCATAGCAACTGCGTTGTTTTCTTATCCGTTACCTTTGCTGAAGACATAGACCAATCGAGTTAAAATCAAAAATAGCGATTGATTTTCATCTAGTACTTGAGGAATAACCATTCTATATTGGATTTTTGACGTTTCGGTTTTCATTGGTAACCATTGCTGGGAATCGGATTAGCCGAGAGCTTAAAGACACTAGCCTTCTAAGCAGGAGTCCCGGGTTCGAGTCCGAGTCCCTGCATTGATATTTGACCGGCTATAATCTGATTCCTAGTCACCAATCCGTCTGACAAGCGTGGTGACTTAATGCCAACCCCCTTCCATTTGATGGAAGAGGCCTATATTCAGCAGTGGATTGTCGCTATCGACAGGCTGATGATGATGATTGCTGAAGAAATAGAGGAACCGATTTAAAATCAAAAATAGTGATCGATTCTCATATAATACTTGAGGAATAACAATTTTACATTAGGTTTTTGACGTTTCGATTATTATTGGTAACCATTGCTGAAGACATGGAGGAATCGGCTTAAAATCAAAAATAACGATCGAATCTTATCTAATACTAGAGGAATAACCTTATTGCATTCCATTTTTGATGTTTTGACTATTAATGGCAACCTCTACTGAAAACGTAGAAGGATCGACTTAAAATCAAATTCTTTTATGGCAAACAACTCAAGCTTGAAAGTGGTTTCGGGGGTGGGGGGGGGTAGGTGGAGGTAGATGTGGGATGGGGGTGCAGGAGGTGGAGTTAAGTGGGGGGTCCGTGGGGTAGGGGTTTCGGGGATTAATATATAACTTTTAACAGAAACAAAAAGTGTACTTGTAGGCCATGTACTATGTATAATAATAATAAAGTCACTTAATGAAGGTATCCTCAATTTTTTTCGGACTTAATTCATTCATTTTGCCTTGAAATGTATGTTTTTCTCCTTTTTAACCGACTTTGAAGAAAAGGAGGAGGTTATCAATTCAACGGAATGTCTGTTTTTTTATTTTTTTTATTTAATATAATTTATAGCTATATGGCCTATAAAATAGTACATATTGTTTTTTTTTACATATTACATAGATATAACATACTTGTTTATATATATCTCTCTCTCTTTCTCACGCAATACATATAAAAATAAAGTATACGCTGTCTTCTTAATCTCCAAGCTTCTTCAAATATGGTTGGTCCCTATTGATTATGCATAATATTTGTGAGGGGAATTTTCAAAATCGTTTCAAGTCAAATCTCTTGATGGCAATTCCTTGTAAAGTGGCTTGGTTGGTTTTTAGATGGGCCAGGCACGTGGCTGGCTGCCTGGCGACAGGGCCCTTGAACCTGTCACTGTTCCCTAGGCGGACTCATCTTTAGTCCTGAGGCGTAGCTAAGGGAACAGCCAAGGGCCGATGACCACCCGGTGAAAAGAAGCTCCAGGGGGGGGGGGCTTAGGGAACAAACGAGGAAAACCAAGTCTCGTCGCCTCTCCAGGGGATCATACCTGGAGAACAAAAAAAATTATAAAGCAGTCAAGTGAATGTCGTCCTGGTTATTTTATTTTACAAGTTAGTTATTTCCACAATAGAAAAGAAATTGGTTAAACTTGTCTACCTAGAATTCCTCTCAATCTAACAATAATTGAGAATACCTAATTATTAAAATAAATATATGTATTTGCATTACTTGATGTGAAGATAAATTACATTGATCGACAAAAATTTTCCTCCGTAAACATAACAATGGATTCCAGTAGAGTTTTATAGGCTGATTCTCATGCGATTTCCCGATTTTTTTATAACAGGTTAGAGTTTTGAGATATTATCGGTCAAAACGACGAAAAAGGCCACATGTTGACCTTATTTTCGAGTCCCATTATATTTGAAATAGAGTGGAACCTCGAAATTCAAGCATCGCCGACGATAGCACTCTGCACGGCAAACCCTCACTCCCGAATAATCGAATCAATGTTGCCTCCTCAATTACTCTCGACCTAGTCAAATTGAATAAATGGGACTCTCAAAATTTAGTTAACTTTAATACAAACAAGACTCAATGTTGTCTAATTTCTGGGGAAAATAGAGATTTCCTGATTTCACTTCGATTCGAATACCCCTGAAAATGTGTGACAGCCTATCCATGTTGGGCGTCCCTGTCGCATCTGACCTGTCTTGGAATGAACACATCTCCTCTGTGGCGAAATCTGCAGCAAGGAAGATTGGCTTCTTATTCAGGTCCAAGCGATTTTACAAACCCCCACAACTTCTCACCATCTACAAGGCCCAAATCCGCCCCTGTCTCGAATACGGCTCTCATCTGTGGAGAGGAGCCTCAAAATATTCTCTTGCTACCCTCGATGCAATTCAGAAACGAGGCGTCAGGCTAATTGACGATTCTACCCTCACCGACTCCCTCGACTCGCTGGCTCATCGAAGAAATGTCTCTGCCCTTTCCCTTTCTATAGATACTATCACGGCAGGTGCTCTGATGTAGATAAAGTCAATAATTTCAAAGCATGTCACTTTGCACGAAGCTACAAGAACGTTTTTGCCAGACTCCCAACACTCTTCGCGGTCAAATTGAAAAGTGCTCGACCACTTCATTCGCGATATACACATATCCCCAGGACTTTCCAAGGAACTGGAACTCTCTCCCCAGCCTCCATCTTTCCCCAGCACCTATGACTCTTCAAAACCTTCTAAAACCGGGTTGCATGGACACCCACGTCTACACCCCTCTCACTTAATCAACTTTCCTCTCTTCTTCGGTAATGCAAGGGTCTTTCGAGATCCATAGGGGCTGCATCTTTACTGCATTCGATTACATTATAAAAAAAGAACCCCCCCCCCCCAAACCCCCTTGTGGTTAAAATATCAAAATCTATATATATATATATATATATATAAAATTAAGTTTTTGTCTGTACTTTATAACGAAAAACAACCTCAACAAAATTCCTGTCTGTCTATGTGTATGTTTGCCTCTTTTCCGCGAAAAGTTGCTCACGATTCACGTAAAAATGGTTGAAGGGATTATTATAAAAATTCATATTTCGATCAAATGCCTTAAAATCATTGTTATATAACCTGTTGATATTTTGACCCTAAAAGTGGGTTTAGGGGGTGGGGGGAGCCCACGAATGGAAATTATCAAAAAACTCCTAAAGCATTAACTCCACAGCAAATTTTATAATGAGCAAAGTTGTAGGGGATGTGATTTCTGAAAACTTTTTTTTGAAAAAATTTCCCCTCAAAACCACCCAAAATAGGGGAGAGGGTTAAAAATGTAAATTCTTGCTATTGGAGCAAACTCAACCAAATTTTGTACACATAATCCGTTGGCCACTTGAAGGCTAGAAATGCAAAAAAGGGTATATCGGGCGCGGGGGGGGGGGCGTGGTGTGGTGTGCTGGTGAGGTGCTTGGGCCGGGTGTTAGGTGGGTTTCGGATGGTTGGGGTCCAGGGGGCGTAGCGGGGGTGGAGGTGTGTGGCTTGTGTCCATGGTACTGGGGTGGAAGGGCTAGATGGGGTTCAGGGCTGGGTGTCCCTGGGGTGTAGCCCCCTGGCTAGTATGAGCCCGCCGAAGGCGGACCTTGCAGCTAGTCTGTTACGAAATTTTGTAAAAAAATACCTCCAGTCGTTTTTATGGCAATTGGTAATATAACAAAATTTCCTCGGACATACAGAAAGAAAACAGACATGAATTTTCTTAAGGGTGTGATTACTGAGGGGTGAACCGCGACTTAATATGCTGTACACCTACTTCCACTTGTACTTACAAATAATTCCAAGTACTTCCAAAATACTTCCAAAGAGGTGTACACCTACTTCCAATACCCCTCGGTTATTTCTTTCATAACTTTTCTTGAATCGAGTAGCTATATCCATAATTTTTAAGAATAAAATAAAACCGAATTCAAAAAAATTAAATGCAACAAATAAAATCCACTAAAAGGTATAAAATAATTATTATCTTATTTAGTTACATATTCAAACGACGAAATATTAACATGAAATTACTTTTTGAAGTCGGTGCCAAACATATACCTTTTATGAATCGCCATTGACGGATCTTACTTAGTACGTTTGGCGGGTACGCTCGCTTATAGGTATAGTTTGTTTGGCACCGACTTTAAAAAGTAATTTCATGTTAATATTTCATCGTTTAGTTGTAACTAAATAAGATAATAATTATTTTATACCTTTTAGTGTATTTTATTTGTTGCATTTAATTTTTTTGATTTCGGTTTTATTTTTTCTTAAAAATTATTTTTCATTTTTCTCTTTTTAGTGATGTTATTAATAGTGATCCTATCATCCGAACTTGACCAAATTAATATGGCATCATCCTTAAGAAACCCTCGCTTCTCAATAAACGAATAAACCTAACAAATAAGGTCAAATACCAATGAAAAAAAATCGTTTTTTTTATAATGATATTGATACAAGAAGAAGTTGCACCAAGAAGGTACAACCTCTGAAGTCCGTGGTGGACCCTTGTAACGTGAAGATAAGGGGAGTTTTAGGGATTGGGTAGAGGTCGAAGGTATCTGTGGATGCTGGTCTTGAAAGTTTGAAGGTTATAAGTAGCTGGAAAGACGGTCGGGGGAAGAGAGTTCCAGTCTCTAGATGTCATAGGGATAAATGAATTGGCGAATGCGTTTGTTCGATTAGTATCTAGTTTAAGTGCGTAGGGGTGTTGAATTTTAGAAAATCGTGTATTTCGCGCAAATGAAGCCTTTGGTGGGATTATCGATTTTATTTCGTCAGAACAAAAGCCATGGTAGTATCTATAAAAAAGGGAAAGGGCGGAGACAGATCTTACGATGGGCTAGGGAGTCGAGAGTGTCAGTTAATGTAGGATCGCCTATCAGTCTGATAGCTCGCCTCTGAATTGCATCTAAGGTATTAAGAGAATACTTGGAGGCTCCTCTCCACAAATGCGAGCAATGCGGTTGTCTGTAAAGTCGGTTTACTGACGATAGTTGAACGTGACAACGTCATAAGAAAATACTGATGGAATGGTATTTTCTTATGACGTTGTCACGTTCAACTATCGTCAGTAAACCGACTTTACAGACAACCGATTTTTTATTTATTTATTAAACCAATGTTTTTTACACAATTCAAAGATTAAGAATTAATTAAGTTATAAAACAAATAAAAAAATTTAAATATATATTATAGAAATACCAAAAATATAGTTTTTAAATCAGGTACGATTGTAAGAAAAAGTTGAAACGATTAATTATATTTAATATCCTTGAAAATGGGTTAACTTGTTAAAAAATATTCTTTTCGATTTACTTTTGTCTACATAACTCTTTTTGTTATATAGTGTAATCTTATTTTAAAATAATATTTTGAAATACTTTTAATTAGTAATACTATATGGTTTTCCATTGGGAGATTATTTAAAATATGGTTATTTAATGAAGAGAAAATATTCGAGTGTGATTCATTAAAGTCCATCATTAAAGAATTAGTCAAATATATTTCATTGTATTTTTTTTTCATAAATTTTCCTCCACTGTCATTTAACGCCTCTCTAATAATTGATTCGGCTTTCCTACACACACTTTTAATAAAAAAACAAAAAATATATAAAGAAAATCAAACTTGTTTTTTATCACTGTTAATAATAAAAAGAACTGTCTTAAAGATGGATACTATTAACATACGTTCAGATGGGAAGAGAAGGTTTTGTGCCCTTCACACGATGGCGGCTGGAGGGGAAATGCCTGTCTTGACTGGAGACACCCCCACTCCTGCTTTTCTAGCCTAGCTGTTCCTCCTTAGCTCCTTGCTCGTTCCGCGCTCTCGCTTGCACTTCAAGCCTTAAATGGAACGCCTCAGATGAGTCATGTTTTTCGAGAGTGCAGCCGGCTTCATCGAATTATAAGACGTTGTCACGTCAAAAACGGGACCAATCGGAAGCTAGACTGAACCCAATGAAAACAACATCAAAATCGGTTCACAGTTAGTGGAGTTATGAGGTAACATAGAGACAAAAAAAAATCAGTCAAATAGAGAACCTCTTCCTTTTTTGATTTCGGTTGAAAATTAGGGTCCATTTGTTGCAATGTTCAGATAAAACCTTCAATTTATATATTATACCTATAGATATTAATTTAATAAACTAATCAAATAAATATATATATATATTTTAATAAATATGAAATAATGTGTATATGTTTTGATTGCCCATTGATCATAGAATAATTCAATTATTATATAAATAAATAAATTGAATTAACATAAAAAAAAACTTAATCAATAAATCAATTAAATAATATTTGAATTAACAAAAAAAATACATTGAAATAAATAAAGTGAATTAATTGTTATTATTTCATGAATGATATGGAAAAATATTATTTTCGATACATAATAATATTATATGTATTAATATGATAACAAATTAAATATTCATATATTTTAAAATTTGTCATTAATAAAAGAATAATTATTTATAAAAAATCAAATGACAGTCACCCTCCCTCTACACCCCCACCCACCGCCCCCTACACCCTTTACCATTCATTCCTACTCACATACTCTTTTTACTTTATCACTACCCGGAGCCACAGAGGGATGCTCGGCTTCATTTAAAAGTTATATATTAATATTATTTTTAATATAAATTTCTGATAAAAACCACCCTGGCACCCCACCCCCCATACCGCACCCGCACACCACACCCCCTGTACAATCACCCCTGCACCACCCCCGCGCAACGCATCCCCGCGATGACCCTGACCCCCGAACACAACTCCCGCACCCCACCCCCAGTTTTTTCCATTTCTAATTTTCTAGTGGTCCACAGATTATGTATATAAGTTAAATCTGTCGTCTTAGTTAATAAGTTTTTAAACTAATACAACAGATTCTTACAGTGGTAGAGAAAATTGATGGTGATGTTTGGATAGGTTTGTTTCTTTATTTTAGACTTTTTAGATCTAATTTTAGGTGTCAGACGTTGTAGGAGAATAAAAGTTTATTTAATTTAATTTTATGTTTTAATGAAAAAGTCTTTTAAAGTAGTTTACAATGTTTATAATGTTCGACACAGCACAGTTTGAAATTTTTGGGCACGACACGATTTGAACTTGGAGAGAGGAGGTTTTTTGTAAAGTGTATTAATGAGAAAATAAATATATAATTATACTGGGTTAGATGGAGGGTAGTACGGGTTTGACTGCTTAGTGTCACACGAAATGATGACAACCCAGGAGAACGAAGTGAAGTACGCGATGTTAAATACTACGGGCTTACCGCCTTGGTTGGTCCACTAATGTGACCAGTACTCACTAGCGTTCGCGCAGAGATTCACTAATACTAATGAGGGAACTTATTTGAGTTCAGCCTCGTAGGAGACCTATTAGAGTCTGGCCTTTAGGAAGTATAGCGTTAATCTCCGCGCGAACCATTTCTGAATTATGTGGCTGGAACAGCCCTCTTATATGATTCTAGTATGCTGATACTGCATAAGCTTGTAGATGAGCGGAGGACAGAGGAAGAGTGGCAGCCTCACCGTGAGAAAGCGATTCAGCATTTTGCTAGTGGCTAAGGGGGAAGTGGAAGAAATGGGAATCTTTAACTTATATAGGTATATAAATAAATTCCGTATAATTATTTTTACTTTATCCAATGCAAAGCATGGGTGAAAGTATTGTAATCGGTCTCGGGGCAAGCGCGACTTCAAAGAGGTCCTCAGGTAAAGACTACGGAACCTATGAACTCAATTAAAGTCACAAATTGTAGTATTCAATTAGGTTGAGTTTTAGCACGTGACGGTTTTGCCAAAAATTACATGGGCTCTCGTCGAGAGTTCAGTGCGTGCGGTATGTTCATTTAGTGCATGTGATGTATGGATGGATGGATGGATGTTATCGTTTTTTTGGCCCACATTTTTCCACACCGTTGCACTGATTGAAATGAAATTGAAAACCTACCTTTAGTTTAATAAAATGAAGCGCCGATTAGTTTTTGGTACATATCGGCCAACAAACATTAGTACTTTATTTCAGTACTTTTTTAGTTTTTTCTAAATATCTTGAAAATGACTTAACCAATTTTGATGAAATTTAATATCCTAATTAAGTACCTTGGGGGCCACAAAAAAGGTTAAATAAAGTTTGTAGTAAAATTATATTTTAAAGTACTTTACTCTGGAGTAAGATAGTTTTTCAATTTTTTAAATTCTTTAAAATTTATTCATTTCATCGTCTTAATATAGTTCATTTAAACTTGCTTAAGTAAGAATGGATAGGCTTCCCTCTGTGAAATGCTAAAAATCTGGGAGGAAATTTTATAAGTAACCATAGCAACTGCGTTGTTTTCTTATCATTTACCTTTGCTGAAGACATAGAGGAATCAACTTAAAATCAAAAATAGTAGTCCAATATTACTACCCTAAGTTTTCCCCCAAATCTGTGTAGTGGAAATTTTTCTACGCGACTCAAAATGAGAAAATTTCGGAGTTTTTTCAGTTTTTCTTGAATAACTCTAAAACAGCTTATCAAATCAAAAAGATATCTATTAGATAAATTAAAGGTCTTTAAATCAGGCGTAAAATGATAACGATCTTATCTATTTTGGTTTAGTAGAACCTATGCTAGCGACTGTCAAAAAACAGCCCCCGGGATCACTTTTGAATATCCCTAAAACTCGTACTTTTTTCGATTTCACCCCATTTTGACCATGAAGGAGCACGTTTTCGATAAAGACTAGTTTCATCTTAATTGGATAATGGTAACCAGTTCCACACTGTGATGAGTTTGAATTTTGCAGTGTTTTGCAAAAAATTGCAGTTATTCATTCATAAAATGAAAACCCCCCATCCTAGAAACTGGATTCTTGTCTCATTTTCTAGGAAATTTTATTGGCTTGTAGTTTTACCTGAACCACTTTTTTGTTAAAACTTTTAGATTTGAAGGTATCAGCATTTTCCAAGACATGACCTGATCCGACCTCATTGCGGCACAGAGGTTACCCTTGTCCACTTAAGATTGTGGCGCTTCACAAAACTGTCGGTAGAGCGCGCCACATATTCAATCACTTTCAACACACAAGTTGTATTTTAACAGAAAAACAAACAAATATACAAAAATATCGATATTTGTAATATACATCACACACATGCAACCATATGTAAAGATTTATCATAAATAAATTACCACCAAGGCGAGGGATAAATTATGCAATGCAATGAAATAAACAGATCAATTTCAGAAGTGATAAATATGTCCATTTTGATTATACATCAGTCATGACAATTCAATAGCAACTTATATTTAAATGCAATACACTTGAAGATTGAGGTGATACCTACACAACGGGGGTCTCTTACCGTTACGGTAGCCCGAAGTGTATCGAATAGTATCATCTCTTTCCCTACAAGTTCAGCAAGATCATACTTCATCAGGATTATTATTGTATATTTGTATAATACCTTCTTTTTCTTCCTTTCTGTTCCTTCCTTTCATATATTCGGCGATGTTTTCAGCTTTTTCCTCGCCAAAAAGTATTCCAAATACTTAATTAATAATTCTCTTGTAAAAAAAAATTTTGTAAAATAATATTGTATATGAAAAAAACAAAAAATAAAAATGTAATAACCCCGAATGTCATCCTAGGCAATGTGAGTTAAATGAAATTTATTAATGCCAGATCCTAAAATGGTAGAGGATCTAATAAAAAAACCATATGTACATAAATTTGCTGAATAAACTATCATTTAAAAAAAACACTTGAAGATTGAGGTGATATCTACATAACGGGGGTCTCTTACTGGTACGGTAGCCCGAAGTGTATTGAATAGTATCATCTCTTTCCCTACAAGTTCACCTGCGTCCACTCGCCTTGTGTCGAATACCAATTTTATATGTGCATTTTTATTTAACCCTAACCGCCTAACTCTTGCTTGCCGGCCTTCTCTCCCACGCTATACATTATATGTGCTACTCGCTATAAGATGAAACTTTGACAATCTCATTTTTTAGCCAATTGTCAACTATTAGGGGGTCAGCAGCAAAATTCGAAGAGTGGTTTCTTGTGATCACCTAATAAGTATAATCCACTTTTCCTCCAAGTTGGTAAAAATTGCCTATCTTTGAAGATCAATTGTGGCAAAACCGCTTAACTGATTTTAACTGTTAAATATCCGGCGTGAAATTTTATGCTCTTTTATTTTACTGAAAATGAAATTCTCTGTCAGGCGGATGGTTTTAGATTTATACGAAAATCTGAAAAAAGTCCAAAAATTTTCGTGGTTTTTAGACCCTCAAAAATTAAAATGAACTAAAATTCATATCGCTCTGTGATTGGTGCTCAGACGATACGTCTGCCTCCTGGCTGCAAATGTGACTGGTGGCAAATTTTGTCTCCACGAAACTGGGGCGGGGCGATTTGGAAGTCTCGCTATGGGGGGGCCTTCTCCACCCCCCCCCCGGATAACCCAGGCCAGGTGTATGGTAAAATCATGTGGATGGGCACATCACCTTTTTTCTCTTCTTCTATATACTATGTATATTTATTTGATTTTGGCGCAAGTGTTTGATGAGCTTTTATGGTTTAATTTTCAAAATAATCATTTATAAATGATTACGTTTCACATCACCCGAACGTGAGAGAGAAAGAGAGCTCTCATCCCTTCAAATTGGGTGACAATTTTCCAATTCAGAAAATCCAAAAATAAATCTCCGTAATCAGGCAATAAATCTAGACTAGGATTTGTTTATTGGTTTTATTCCATTACACGAGCGAAATATGCTCTGATGTTCAAGAAATTCCATAAATATAGGGTTTTTGTTATTACTTTCACTCAGTCAGCAATACAACCACAGTACGTATTCATCATCATTGAGTATACAGTCCTAAGACTGGTTTGATGCAATAATCCGTCTCCACTCGACTCTGTCCCCCGCCAGCTGTTTGACCTCTCTAAATGTCTGGCATCCCATATCCCCAATTATTTGGTTGAAATATTCTAATCTGGGTCTTCCCCTTCCCCTTTTCTTTCCCACCTCCCCATCCAAGATATCCCTAAGCAGTCCCCCATGTCTCAGTGTGTGCCCCATCATCTGACCTCTTCTCTTCTTCAGACTCTTCCACAAGGTTCTTCTTTCTCCGATTCTTTCAAGAACTTCTTGATTTGTAATTTTATCCATCCATTTGATATTCATCATTCTTCTGAAGCACCACATTTCGAAAGACTCTAATCTCTTTCTCTCCGCTACTCCATAATTGTCCAGGTTTCACACCCGTACGTATTCGAATAACATATTCAATAGTGGACGAACCATGCAAAAACATTTAGGTACTAACGGTGAATTAATTAAGGATTGCACGATTGCAGGATCAGAATTAACTGTCCAGAAATACCTAATTTATTTAAAGTAATTGTTTCACAATATTCTTCAGTTTCGTCTTATTTTGGTGAGTACTATAAGAATCCATCGTCAGATCGCGGCGCCACAGTTACCGTAGAATTGACAGCCAATTTACGATACTATTATTAAAGGAGCTTTTCGTGCGTGCCTTCGGCACGCCCTCGAAGCTCGGTCCTCCGGGCTGGTGCCCTGGCGGGCAGCGTCTCGGTCCAAAAATTTTATTCCTCTTAAAAAACCACACTCCAAATGTATACCCGTAAACTACCGAAAATACATCGTCTCTTAAAAGTTTCGCATCTTTAATTTTTGAGTGGCGAGGGGGGAGGAATAATTATCAATATATTTAATGTTTCTTAATTTAAAATGAATTGTAGTCTTTCATTTCAAAATTCGAATATATATATTTCAAATTTGCCTGGTTAATGAAAATCGATTCGAGCCATTAGTTTAAAATCCGAGCTGAGAATTATATTTCAAATTTGCCTCGTTAATTAATATATATTTAATGTTTCTTAATTTAAAATCTATTGGTGATTTTTCATTTTCATTCCAGTTCAAATGAATACAATATTATCTAGACACAAAGTCTAAATCAAAAATATATAGTTTTAGTAAAAGAAATCAAGAGATAAATATTAATGTGACATTGGTCTAGTGGTTAGAGCTGATGCCCATAGTTCAAGAGTTCGTCGGTTCGATTCTAGGCAAGAGGGTAATTTTTTAGAGAAATTTCTCTAAGCGTTGTTACAAATTAATCTAGACAAACATATATAGTATATTATGTCTTCTATGTAGTGATAAGATTTTTAGCCGGTTGCCTCGAGTTGGATTCGAACCCGGGTCTTACTCATGAAATTAGTTTCAAATAAAAATAAGCTGACGTGTTCTGATGTGGCCATCCACTTGACTTTACCATACAACCTGGCCCCTAAAATTATTTATAATCATGTCGGGGGGTTAGTTTTTGTATTTTTATGCTTCTGGGGTCCCACTGATTATGTATACAAAATTTGGTTGAGTTTGCTAAAATGGGCTAGATTTTTAATTTTTAGCCCCCCCCCCCCGCCCCCTCATCTACCAACCCTTAATTTTAGGTCGATATATACCAAAATCTAATCAGCTCTTAATCTCAATTGACCAAAGCTACATTTGAAATTTGGTTTCGATATTCAAACTAGTTTTTGAATTAGCTCGTCCACAAAAATTTTGTAACGCACAGACTAAAAGAATAACAGACTAACTAACAGACATTTTGACAAAACAATTATTATCTCGAAAAATATAATTTTTTCGATGTTCACTTATAATGGCTTTTTTGTAGACCGTAATGCCATAGTTTCGCTCATTTTTTTTTAATCAAAATATTAAAAATTATATTTTTCCGAGATAATAATTGTTTTCTCAAAATGTCTGTTAGTTAGTCTGTGCGTTACCAAATTTTTGTGGACGAGCTAGTTCAAAAACTAGTGTGAATATTTGTGTGAGATTTTGGTGCATATCGACTAAAAATTAAGGGGGTGGAGGGGGAGGGGGGGGGTTAAAAATTAAAAATCTAGGTCGTTTGAGCAAACCCAACCAAATTTTCTAAACATAATCAGTGGACCCCCAGAAGTCTAAAAATGCAAAATCTAACCGCCCAAAATGGGGGCGGGGGGCGCAGGATCAAAAAAATGAAAATCTTGGCCATTTACCAAACTCAACCAAATTTTGTATACATAATAAGTGGGTCCCAAGAGGTCTAAAAATACAAAAACTAATCCCCCCTACATGATTATAAATAATTTTATTAAATATTAAATATAAGTGAGGGGCCAGGTTGTATAGTAAACTCAAGTGGATGGCCACATCAGAACACGTCAGCTTATTAAGTTCGCGCAACATCTTAGAAAATTTTATTTTTATTAAAAATAATTTCAATTTTTTTTTTTTAAGGATAATTAAAATTTTTCTTTGATATTTATTTTTATTTATTTATTTTTTTTTTTAGATGATAATTTTTCTTTGTAAAGAATTTTTTCTTTATTTTCTCAAAAGAGTGAAATATTTGAAATATTTATTGTAAAGGGAAATTAATTAATTTTATTTATTTTTTTTTTAGAGAAAATTTAAGAATTTCGTATCATTATTTGGTTCAGTGGACAGATACAAATTGGAAATTTTTGAGAGACAGGAAGGAAGGAAGGAAGGTAGCCCAGGTGGGCTAAGCTGGGGGGGGAGGTGTCTGTCAACGCTGGGGGGGGGCAGGATTAAAGGGGAAGACAGATCAGGTGCGGCGTTGGGAATGTATACATGTACATGTACATGTACATGTACAGCAATCCTCCTAGATGGAATGGCCAGGGGGGCAGGAAGACGAATTGTCCTTGCTGGCTGAATGGCTGATGGCAAACAACCCACGCATTCATGGACATGTCGCCAATCGGGAAAGACCTCTCTCTCTCTCTCTCCAACTCAACAAATTAGAGTGAAAAAAATAATTTTTAGAAAAAAAAAAATAAAACCGACTAGTTATACCTGGCAACTATCCAGTTGCCGATATCACATCCTACCTCTATAAATTCATTAGATTAATTATATCTGGCAACCCTTCAGGTGCCAATACTAAACTTCACCTTTGTATTATAATAATGTTTAGAATAATAAGAATCGTAAAATGCAAGTCGTTATTGCATACTTGCACTAAAGATGACCCTTGCCTCATTTGCCGCCTTTGCCTATCGCCTTTCACTCATTTTGCCACCCTTGCCTCATTTTGCCGCCTTTGCCTCATTTTGCCACCCTTGCCTCATTTTGTCGCCTTTGCCTCATTTTGCCACCCTTGCCTCATTTTGCCGCCTTTGCCTCATTTTGCCACCCTTGCCTCATTTTGCCGCCTTTGCCTCATCCAGACAAATGCTACGACCTAGCTGCACCCGGATTGGCCATATTAAGAGATGCGCCGATTGGCTGTTTCAAGGGCCTATCATCGGCAGCCCTAGATGTCGGCTCAACGCCTATAAAGGTCGTCTCCCAAATTGAAGAGGGGCAATTACTATCACTTACTAGCACTTACTAGCACTTACTATTACCCATCCGACGTGAACAGTGTACCTCATGCTAGTGAAGACTGATCTATTATTATTTAAAGTTTCAGTACCTTCACTAACTCCTGTATTTATATTCACCTTTTAATAAATCGTGTTCCATCTTAAAACTTTGTTTTATTTGAAATTAACACAAACCATCAAATAACATAATTGACTTCAAAAAAATTAAATAAAACAATCTATATGTTACTGTAAAAACTCCGAACTACGGTAAATCCTAAGATTTACCAACTCTTGGTAAAAGTCCGAACCGTTCTATAATCGTCGTTCATTTCGAACTTTTACCACTATTCACTTGGTAAATCTTAGTATTTACCTCAATGACACGGTAAATGTTGCGAAAAACATGACAATACGTGTTCGGCGTATGATCGCGCAGCCCCCCTCTACTCGTTCCATCTCCCTCTACCGCCTGCGCTCGCCGGATGTAAAAATATTACCGTCGAAAATGCAATTGGACAGGACAAGGAAGATAATTTTTAAGAAAAAATAAAAACCGACTTCAAAAAATTCAATGCAACAAATAAAATACACTAAAAGGTATAAAATAATTATTATCTTATTTAGTTACAACTAAACGACGAAATATTAACATGAAATTACTTTTTGAAGTCGGTGCCAAACAAACTATACCTATAAGCGAGCGTACCCGCCAAACGTACTAAGTGAGATCCGTCGAGTGCGATTCATAAAAGGTATATGTTTGGCACCAACTTCAAAAAGTATTTTCATGTTAATATTTCGTCGTTTAGTTGTAACTAAATAAGATAATAATTATTTTATACCTTTTAGTGTATTTTATTTGTTGCATTGAATTTTTTGAAGTCGGTTTTTATTTTTTTCTTAAAAATTATTTTTATTTTTCTCTTTTTAGTGATGTTATTAATAGTGATCATATCATCAGAACTTGACCAAATTAATATGACACCATCCCTAAGACACCCCCTTTCGGATAAAAAAAGAACCATCGAAATCGGTTCATAAACAAAGAGGTTAGGTCTAAACAAACCTAATAAAAAAGGTCTAATACCTATGAAAAATTGAAAAAATGGGACCAATCGGAAGCTAGACTGGACCCAATGCAAAAAAAATTTTCAAAATCGGTTGGGAATTGGCGGAGATATGAGGTAATATAGCACAAAAAAAAAAAAAAATTAGTCGAATAGAGAACCTCCTCCTTTTTTGAAGTCGGTTATCTATAATAATACCTACATATAATATAACTTTTTTATATTTTCCCCTTAAAGATAACAAGTGGATTTTTAATACATTTTAAATACTTGTTTGATCTTATATGTTCTGAGTGTATATTGCAGTTAAATAGAATCTCAAATTATATCTATTTAAGACTTTATAATAAAACAATTATATTTATTCTCTGTTAATAATAAAACATCAATAAAAGCAGCCACGTGGGGGTCAGGGGCGAAGCCCCTCGGCTAGCAAAGCTAAGGCCCGCCGAAGGCGGGCCTTGAAGCTAGTACTAGATTATAATTTTATTGAATCAATTTTTTACATGAAATAATGTATAGGTACATTGTATTTGAGGATTCGATTTCGAGACTACTTCTACCATCGACTAAAATTTGTTCCTCGTGTCATATGTTATTTTTTGTATAAAGTGCTTTTTATTATCAGGAATTTAACAATTAAATTTGCAAATTCTAATATATAACAATATTTGGCATAAGCTATTAGTGAGTTTTAAAATTAAAAAACCAATTAATAAATAAAAGATAACTGAAAAAAATGTAAAGAAACTTTATTGAGATTTTCATCTATCAATAATTACTTAAATTAAGAAAAAGATCAATTAAGATGAAATTCGATCGAGGTCCACACCTAGCCAAAACTTGTTAATAGAGTTGGTTTCATCAAATACCGGTGTAGCCGTTTTCAAAATAGAACTAAGATACAAACAAATATATAAATATATACACGTTTTTGCTCGTTTAATAAGAGTAGATAGATTAATCGATTAGTTATTTTAATTATTTTAAGCTGTTACACTTCAAAAATGTAATTGTCCTGTAAACTAAATAAAATAAAAAAATATATTTTAGGTGTTGAACGGTAAATATAACATTACTAAATTCTCTTTCCTATCCCAGAGTAGGTATTATTACATTTAAATACTGCAATTAACGAAATTGCATTGGAATAAATTCAAATTATCAAATAATTAGCTTTCCACTGAATGTAATAGAATAGAAATTATTTTTTAGTCTCGAATTATTTGACTATTAGTTGCGAAACTCACGTTCGGCGAGAATCTTGCTGGCCAGGGGGCTACTCTACCCATGTATTCCGTAGTGGGTATTAAAATCTTATTATATTAAACGAGCAATTCTTGCATATATAATATACTAGCTACAAGGCCCGCCTTCGGCGGCCCTCTTGCTAGCCACTGGACCCCCAACCCCCGCGCACCATGCACCCGTGCCCAACCCCCGCACCCATACCACCACCCCAACACTCCAACCTGCACCTCCTCTCCGTACCTCACCCGAACCCCCCACTCCACCAACCCTGTACCAGCACCCTGCACCCTCGCCCCCGCCTAGCCCCTGGACCCCCCCCTACTCCGACTTACTCCTTCACTCCAACCCTCGAAGCCCATGCCGTAACCCACCCCAGCACCCACTCACCCCACCCAGATTTTGCATTTCTAGCACTCTAGTGACCCACAGATTATGTATACAAAATTTGGTTGAGTTTGGTCCAAGAGCAATAATTTTCATTTTTTGCCCCCCCCCCCCATCCACGCATTTTGGGTCTTTAGTTTTTCGATTTCTAGCTTTCTAGAGGCCCACAGATTTTGTATACAAAATTTGGTCGAGTTTGCTCCAAGGGCGAGAATTTACCTATTTTTCACATTCCCCCCCCCCCCCCCCCCTTTTTTTTGGGTTGTTTTTCGGGGGGAATTTTTTAAATAAAAGTTGTCAGAAATCAGATCTTTTACAACTTTGCTCATTATAAAATTTGTCATAGAGTTAATAGTTTAAGAGTTATTTGATAATATTCATTCGTCAAAATATCAAAACGTTATTATATAGCTAAAAACGTAAGTTAGAAGACCTCTGATACAAATATGAAATTTCATAATAATCCCTTCAGCCGTTTTGACGTGAATCGTGAGCAACTTTTCGCGGAAACCACTGAAACAGACAAACAGACATACAGTCAGACAGACAGGGTGTTTTCGTTCATAACTTTGCTTGAAGCGTGTGCAACCAAAATTATTAAAATTAAAAAATAAAAATTAAATTGAAATTAAATTAAATTAAAAAATAAAAAAAAAATAAAAATAAAAAATAAAAATAAAAATTAAAAACTCAAGTGTTTGCAACACTGGGAATACATAATATCAGTTTTGGGGTCTTCTTCTTCTATATAGGTGTAAACACCTGTTTCTCCAACATATTACATTCAGTCATCAGGGTCATAATTCTCTTTCCATCTTTTTTTTTGGTCTACTACGGATTCTGACTCCCTCGGGTTTTTGCCAATATTTTCGGGAGACGGTCTTCTTGCATTCTGTCTACATGGGCAGCCCAGCATCTTCTTTTTTCATGAACTCAATCGACTATGTCCTGAAGACCGCTTATTTGCCTAAGGTGTTTGTTGCGGATTTTATCATGCAGGGTCTTCGAATGGATGGCTCTTACAACTCTCATCTCAGTTGTCCGGAGAAGCTGCTTCCCAGATAGCACACATTGGTACTATGTACGTCCATAGCTCGTCCACGAGCGATCGTATGTACGTCCTTTTTTATGCCCATTTTTTGTGCCATTGCTGTACTGTATAATGGATTCGTACACATGGACGTCCAGATTCCCAAAACGTAACGTCCCTCATATGTCCAGTTCAGTCACATTTGGCTGCCCGCGCTTGACAGCCTGTGGTCGTCCGTTTACGGTGCAGTTTGGTATAGCCGTTTCCGCGTATGCACATAGAACATCCAACTTGCCATGCATGTACGTTTGGTGTACGTTCTGTTTGTCCATTGTACCCCCACCCCCACCACCCCCACCCCCCACCCCTACAACAGCCTATAGGTGTACGGTTTCTTACCTAATAGGTGCTTTATTGCGCTTTTTCCATCAGGCTACGATAATATTTTAATAATAAAAATGGGTATAAAAATAAATTACTCGGGTTTTTCATTAAATTATATTTTTATTAATCATTGAAAAATTAGGTGTAGTAGCAACACTACAATATTTATTATTGCTATTATTGATGATAAATTAAATGTAAGTTAGATTTATTTAAGAACTTCTTAACAAATCCCTTTCTTTAGCTCTGCGCAACCATTTCGCAATTGTTTCCTCTGCAGACTTTTTTGTTCCAAAACTTTCAGCAGCTTCTGTAAAGCAAATACACCAATGTTTTGTTAGTACAAGTGGGATATGACATTTCATTCTATTATTTACAATAAAAAAAATTATAATATACAAAAATAACTTTTACCTATTAATGCAGCAGTGATTCTGAGATCACAAAATCTTTTTTTTCTCTTCTACCTAACCAGCTGTATTCCGCTGCTAAACTGTCGTCTAAATAGCGAATCATAACTCGTTTGGTTAATTCGTACTGATTATTTCCTCCTATTTTTTTATTTCATTAACCTGCAATAAATAAAGAATAATAAAATTAAAGCTAAATATATAATCTAATTCAATATATTGTTAAATCTACCGTAGCTTTAAATAATTTTTCTTCATTCAGTTTTTCTTCTGCTTCTAAAAGATCATTTTCTGTACTGATCGGAAATACAACTAAATCAAATATGGAGTGATCCTTTTCTTCTGTGCCAGAGATCACTAAGTTTTGGGTCGTGATTTTGTTTTCCAATCGAATCAATGTTTCCTGCATTTCATATACTACTGTTTTTATCAAAAATTGCTGATGAAGAATTTGCTTTATCGATTTTTCTGTAACAAAATAGAGTAATAATATATATTGAAAGGTTCTTCTTCAGTAGCAGAATTATTTTAAAATTAAAGAAGGCATTAAATGAATTAAATTTAAAATATAATAAAAAAGTTTTTTTATAACCTATAAGAAGCAATTTTTATAAAAATATAATATATTTTAATTTACATACCTTTTATGTTGAGACTTCCAATTTTTAAATAAGAGATATATTTAAACACTTCGGTGGGAGACCAAATGAATTAAATATTTAGTAAGCAATTAATATTTTATTATGATAATGATAATGATAATATCATTGCTTCCTCAATCAAAACGCAACTGAACTCTGCTCGCTTCACTCGAAGGAAACAGGCCACCCAGGGTCACGTGATCAAAACGAGCATTCTGATTGGTGAACGTCATGTGTTTTTTATGACTGTATTTGCTTTTCTTGAAAATCTGGCTTTAAAGGCGACTTAGAATTCGTCTATTTCTCTAAATAAATTCCTCTGGAACTACAAAGTAATGAATAATAGCGAATATAATTGATTTTTCGTTTAAAAAGATATCGGTTTTGTTTTGAAATTCAATCTTTTTCTAGGATATTTTAAATAAGAATTTTAAAATATCCTTTACAAAAAGGGAATGAAATAAAATTTCTATAATATTTTTAATAAAGTGAAAACTTAAAACTAATGAATTAATCTTAATTAAAGTAATTAACATAAAAAAAGGCTGAAAACTCTCAAGTTTGAACAGGGCGCTGTTTAGCATTATTTCTTAAAAAGTCAAGTTAACATCTTTAAAATCTTAAATAAATTTTCTTTTTAATGAAAATAAACCGTTTTCACTAATAAATGATTGAAAAATTAAGAGTTAAATATAGTGTAACTTTTAGTCTATAAATTTGCCAAAAGTAATCAATTAAATAAATAATATTATTATTTTTTTTTTTTTAAGGACTATTTAATTAAGAATTAAATAAATAATATTATTTTTTTTTTTTTTTTTTTAATATTAAATTAAAAATCAAAATATTTTAAGAACAAATTAAATCAAGAAAAAAATGACCATGCGATGTATATAAAAAGGAATTTTTTACCAATATATTTATTATTTTGTTTAAAAAAAAATTTCTTTATTATGCGTCCAAACCATATTTGAAAATATAGAAAAAACTTTTATGCACTCTTTTTGGGCTGTAATACGTTAATACATGGAACGTACTGCTCGTACGTAATGCGTACGAAGTGAAATGTACGTCCATGGGTTGTCCATTTTATGTCCATGGACGTAAGTACGTAAAATGGACCTAAACCGTACGTACTATGTACATGGTGTGCTATCTGGGTTTGTAACGGTTGTGTCTGCCCTGGACTCAGCCCCATACGTTATTATCGGGCGAACACAGGTCTTATATATCGTAAATTTACTTTCTGCAGACATAGACTTTATTTTTCCAGATTAGATTGGATAGACAGCCCGAAATTTTTGCTCCTTTGATGACTTGCGAAGATACTTCTTCCTTAAGGTTTCGTCTGCTAGAAATCTGAACTCCCAGATAGTTAAAGCTTGGGACTTGTTCTATTGGACTGTTGTTGATGACTAAGCTACACTTAAGGGAAGCTTTCGCAATCGCCATACATTTTTCTTGGTGGTAGAGACTTGTCATGTTGAGCCGATCGGAATTTTCGGAGAATTTGAAGGTCCTCTTCGCACTCCGCCATCAGGAACGCGTCATCAGCATAGCACACCACAGTTTTCGGAGTGATTTCCTAAATTTTGGCCTTTTGGGGCTTTTTGACATCACTCTTAAGAGGAAAAATATGTTGCTATTTGCGACAATAAAACCCCAAAATAGATAGAAATTTAAATATCTGTCAATTAGAGTTGGATTAAATTTAATATTTATAGTGAAAACAAAGATTTAAGTATCTTTTTGGGTGTCTTTTTTTGAAAAAAGATGGAAATTATTTCAAAAATCAACCCAGTATATAATATTATTAAATGAATTTAACTTTAAAGGACTTCATAGATATTAGAGAAATATTTTTACATTGCATATCAGAGAGGTTCGTCCCCTTAGGAATCGAACCCAAGCGCTAACTCAGCTTGCCGGGCCAGTAGGCATTTTTTAATATTTATATTTAATTAAAATACAGTTAAACAAAATTATATTTTAAACAAACTTTTGGCCGTCTCGAGACGCTACCCGCCAGGGCCACCCGCCCGGTGAGCCAAACTGAACACTGAAAAAACAGTTTCTTTATAATAAATATATTTATAGATTTGAGCATTTTTAATGAGCTCTTATTTATTCCAAAGATATTTTATTAATAATCAAGATATATCGAAATCATTCCAAATATGAACAAATTTTTAGGTATTTAATCCAAATATATTATATTATATACTTGAGTGATCTATTTTATTCTATTTATATATATATCTCTTAATATCAAATGAATGTCTTATTTACTTCTAGTAAAACCTCTTATTATATCTAAACAAATGTTGTTGTTTTTATCATAAAACGACTTAGATTTTCTTCAAATAGTGATATCTTTAATAATTAAGATATTTAAAAAAAATAACAAAAATTTTCTTGACATTATTAATGTTTTTTGTTTTGTTTTTTTTAATTTTAAAACCCAATATAAGATTAGAAGAAATATTAATATCTATTAAAATTAGATTACCTTGTAACTTAAATCAAATATAATAATTCAAATTTTTATTTATTTAATTCAACCAAATGAATAATTAAAATAAATATTTATATAATTCATTTGATTGAATATAGTAGATTCTACATCAAATAAATATATGTACTCATTTTCTAATCAGAAATACATATATTTATTATAAATGAAAAATATCAAGTTTCTTGTCGTAATTGCATATTATTCCATTTAAATAACTAGCTATTAAATTAAACTATTCCACTATTTTTACTCAAATAACAATATGTTCATAATTTACTTATTGGTACTTGAGCTCAAATAGCGGCATCTTAACTATTAATATATCTTGAGAGATCAAATATAATTTCTTAACTATAAATATATCGTTTTTTCAATGCAGAGGGCGTGCAGCTTGTGATATATAATAATTTAAATTTTGTCATGAGAGCTATTAGTGGCTTTGAAAATTAAGAAAAGCACATCGAGCGTCGTCACGCAAGCCGATTATAATAAATAACTATAGATAGATAGATAGATTTCCCATGTGTGAATCGATAGATAAGTGGTTTGGAGAGGTCGAGGGGGGGGAGTGAGGGAATGATCAAATAAGGTCCAGATCAGATATTATAGTTGATCAATAATAAATGGACAATATCGAGAGAGAAGGTTTTTCTTTTTCCCTTAAACGACCTGCAAAATACCCGATCGTGATAATATATTCAAATTGCGCAATTTCTTTCAAACGATTTCACCAAATCTCATTTTTTGGTAAAAATAAAAAGATTTCTCTCTCTCTAAATGATACTGGTAAGGGAATTGAATTTTTGGATTATCAGCAGAAAATAACAGAGAATATAAAAAATGAAAATTATTATGAACTCTTTATTTTCTAAAAAAAAAAAAAAAAATAAGGAAAGAACTTTAATAGAAAAATTCCTTTTTTATTTAATTTAATTTCCTCTCTCTTTGAGCTTATCAATTAATGATTAAAAGAGAATATCCCGGATTTTTTTCTCTCTTTTAAGCCCCATATTTTACTTTAATTTTAATTTAATCTCCCTAATAAATATCAACGCGCTCATTTTCAATAACAGTTTTTTTTTTTTTTTTTTTTTACTTTATTTTGGCTTCTTATTAGAGGTTGAGATTTAATTTATGGTGACAGGGTAATTTGAAAAATGTCTTTAAATTGGGCTTCTTTATATAAAATGGTTTTAGACACAAATGAGTTTGGAAAAATCATCGCAACTATGAAGACTTTTATGAAAGACATTTTTTTTTTTTAATCCATTTTCGTTCTTCTCTAAAATATATTAAATTTCTTTTAAATTATTAACTTATATAATGAAAAATGCTTGAGAATTGCGCCTGCATTGCTAAAATAAATGCCTATATTAATAATCCTATACTACTAAAGGGCATTTGTGCCTCTGTACCTAGATATGTATCTATGTCCGTCCCCTAGGGGGGGTCCAGGGGTGGGGGGGCTTGCCAGTTACTAAAGGGTATTACTTTCTGTGTCTGTACCTATATCCAGGGGGCTACTATAGTTCATTTGTCCATATACCTATGTTTGTCCGTCCCCAGGGGTGGGTGTGATGGGGTCCAGGGCAAGAGTTTGAAGTGGGGGTCAGGGGTGTGGGGGTCCAGGGGTATTAAAGGGCATTTCTTTCTGTATCTGTACCTATATCACATACTACAAAAAGGCATTTGTGCCTGGCCCTGTATGTGCCCTTATTTTGGGTATTTTCGAATTTTTACGCTCGCAGGGGCTCACATAGTTCGAAATAAATAAAAAATAAACTGCAACGGATCGTTGGTAAACTTTATCCAAATTCATTTGAAATATTAATATGTTTGTTCCCTTTATTATTAATCAGATATCACTTGCTATTTGTAGTTCATGTTGACGTTAATTAAAAATAATTCTCGATTTAATAGTCGAGAAATAACCATTCTACATTGGATTTTTGACATTTCGGTTATTATTGGTAATCATTGCTTAAGACATGGAGGAATCGACTTAAAATCAAAAATAGCCATCGATTCTCATCTAATACTTGAGGAATAACAATTCTACATTAGGTTTTTGACGTTTCGATTATTATTGGTAACCATTGCTCAAGGCATGGAGGAATCGACATAAAATCAAAAATAACGATCGATTCTCATCTAATACTAGAGGAATAACCTTATTGCATTCCATTTTTGATGTTTTGACTATTAATGGCAACCTCTACTGAAAACGTGGAAGAATCGACTTAAAATCAAATATATATATACAATTTTTGCTCGTTTAATAAGATAAGATAGATTAATATATCGAGTTCGGGCTTCTAAGTTTTAATAAATTTATCAATTGGAATGTTTGTTGATTTTGAATTCAAATTGAACATCGGTTAGAATTGAATTTATGTATAAAATTCGATTCGGAATAACGTTTCTAGAATTTCGTAAATGGATCAAGGGTGCCAATTCCCAATTAACTGTTGAGCTTGCTTATGTACGAGTATGTCTATCTTTTTGTATTTAAATTGTATTATCTATTCAACGGGAAATTCAATTAATTTTCTAATTATCTGATACCTAATTGCTTTTAACTGCTATATAAATCATCAAAAACATTGGCTATTATTTATTTTGATGATGATGATCATCATCAGGCAAATTTATAATTTTTAATATGGAAACATTTTATTGGATAAAAATATTTGGTAGGTTTCACATTAAGATATAAAAAATAAATTGCGACGCAATCTACATAGGACAAACTGGACGCTCTTTTAGAACTCGATACTCGGAACATGAAAGAGCCTTTAATAGTCTCAGCAGATCAGATGATATTAATATGGAATCAAACTTCTACCCTTCGCCAATCATCTACATTTGAATAAACACACCTCTTCTATTAGCCACCTAGTTCCGTTACATTTCGAAAGAAAGGGCTTACGTTTAGATTTTTTAGAGTCAACCGAAATAAAATTAGCTCTCTCAAATAAAACGAATATACTAAATAATCAATTAGAAGTTAAAAAAAAGTACTATCATTGATTACATTCTATAAATATTTGCAAATTTGTTTTGTGTGTAAATTCTCATTTCTCAGAAGACCATTTAAAATTAAACAAAATAGACTTTTCCCTCCACTAATTTTAAATATTTACCCTTTGTTATCTTAAAAATAAATTTTACCATTGAGTTGTATTCAAATTCGAAATCCTCTTTTCTCAAAAGGCCATTCAAAATTAATCCAAAGTAGACTTCCTACCTTTTCTCCCTCCACTAATTTTAAATATTTACCCTTTTGTTATCTTAAAAATAAATTTTACCATTGAGTTGTATTCAAATTCGAAATCCTCTTTTTCTCAAAAGGCCATTCAAAATTAATCCAAAGTAGACTTCCTACCTTTTCTCCCTCCACTAATTTTAAATATTTACCCTTTTGTTATCTTAAAAAATAAATTTTACCATTGACTTGTATTCAATTTCGACTTATTCAGGTCAGTTACTTTCTGTATCTCCTGAAGATGGGTTAGTCACCCGAAATATATATATATCGAGATTAAAGATTCTCTAAAAATAAATTCGTTTTATTTTTTTATATCTTAATGTGAAACCTACCAAGTATTTTTATCCAATAATTTTAAAAATGTTTCACCAAGTACCAACACCAAATTCCTTAAAAACTATGGAAACATTTTTATACTGGCGACTGACTTTAAAGTTTTTGTTGCAACACTTCTTGACCAGAGAAAGGTTGACGATTTGTAGATTTATCTCGAAGTAGGTCCCCGCAGAAAGGTCTTGGTAACGCGCCCAAGCGATTCGACCTGTTTCAGTCTTGATGCTGATTTGATGGTAATTGAAGTAGGATAGATGTATTTAAAGAAAAGAGTATTATTTAATATTGTTTTTTTTATTAGTTATTTTATAAATATACATTTCTCCATGCTGATGGCTGGAGAGATTAAAACTCGTCTCTCAACTCCAACTGGGTTTCAGCTTAGAACTGCTAACTCTCTGACTGACTCAAACCCTGTCTGAAGAGTCGAAATTTTAAAATCACTTCTCATAGGCCAAATCCTTAATTAGCGGGGCGTATCTTAAAATCATTGAGCCCTCCCATTTCTAGAAATTTAATCTCTAGAAATTTCACACGCAAAAATGACTTTTATAATCGAAATGTGTTAAGGGCCATTTGATATTTTATGTTCAGGAAGTTGTAAAATCCCTTACCCATTGTAAAACAGTTACAATCGAGGATCAAAAGGTAAGCCGTCTGACAAAATATTACCCTTAAGAATAATTATATTTATATTTAAGGGAAAAATTCTCTAGGGCACAACAGTAGATGATAGTAGGGAAATTTGAGTTAACCAATAATTTTTATAAAAAAAATAAAACCGACTTCAAACTAAGACCAAATCTTTTTATCTATGCTTATAATCCTTTATAATCAACTAGTTTTAGTTTTTTAGTTATAACTCGAGTTCTAATTAAGCTAAAATCAAGTGGTAATTTTAAAATCATAGAGAAAGCTGTTTTCTATTACGTCAATAAAATATTTTGAATTCAAATATTGCTGTTTAATATTTAATGGGACTCAAAAATAGGTCAAAATGGCCTTTTTCGTCGTTTTGACCGATTATATCTCGAAACTCTGACCTGTTGTAAAAATTGCATGAGAATCAGCTTAAGTAGAAAACTCTACTGGAATCCATTGTTACGTTTACGGGTACAAATTTTTGTAGACCTGTGTTATCGAGTGATATTTTTTTATTTTTTATGTTGAAAGTAAATATAATTTCATATAAAAATAAGCTGACGTGTTCTGATGTGGCCATCCACTTGACTTTTACCATACAACCTGGCCCCACACATATATTCAATATTTAATAAAATTATTTATAATCATGTAGGGCAGGGGGTGAATTTTTGCATTTTCAGGCTCCAGGGGCCCCACTGATTATGTATACAAAATTTGGTTGAGTTTGGTCATTTGGACTAGATATTAATTTGTTTACCCAGCAGGGCGGTTAGTTTTTTCATTTTTAGACTTCTAGGGGTCCACTGATTATGTATACAAAATTTGGTTGAGTTTGATACACGTGCCTATATTTTCATATTTTGACTCCCCCCACCCTCCTACTCTCATTTTGGGAGGTTAGTTTTTGCATTTTTAGATTTCTGGGGGTCCACTGATTATGTATACAAAATTTGGTTGAGTTTGGTCATTTGGACTAGATATTAATTTGTTTACCCAGCAGGGCGGTTAGTTTTTTCATTTTTAGACTTCTAGGGGTCCACTGATTATGTATACAAAATTTGGTTGAGTTTGATACACGTGCCTATATTTTCATATTTTGACTCCCCCCACCCTCCTACTCTCATTTTGGGAGGTTAGTTTTTGCATTTTTAGATTTCTGGGGGTCCACTGATTATGTATACAAAATTTGGTTGAGTTTGGTAAATGGCAAAGATTTTCATTTTTCACCCCCTCCCCCTCCACCCCCCCCTTAATTTTGAGTGGATATGCACCAAAATCTAATCAGCTCTTAATCTCAATGGACCAAAACTACGTGTGGAATTCGGTTTAGATATTCACACTATTTTTTGAGCTAGCACGTCTACAAAAATTTGGTAACGCACAGACTAACAGACAGACAGACATTTTGACAAAACAATTATTATTCCAAAAAATATAATTTTTTCGATGTTCACTTATTACAGCTTTTTTGTAGACCGAAATGCCATGGTTTTGCTCAATTTTTCTAATCAAAATAGTTTAAGCCGTTTTTGAGATATTTGGAAAAAAAAGAAGGAAAAAAACACTTTTTTCATGCACGATTACAATACTTGACCATACCCTGTATAGTAAAGTAATAATGTGATTAACAGAGACGTCTTCAATGGTCTCTCTATATTGATATATTATTTAGATTGTAACTCTCGACCTGACTGGTCCTAAACACACATTGTTTAATCATGAGTGTACGTATTATTGGAACTCTTTATTTTTACTTTATCCAATGCGAAGCATGGGTAAAGTATTGTAATCGCTCTCGTGCCAAGCGGGACTTCAAAGGGTCCTCAGGTAAAGACTACGGAACCCATAGACTCAATTAAGGTCACAAATTGTAGTATTCAATTAGGTTGAATTTTAGCACGTGTTGGTTTTGCCAAAAATTACATGGGGTCTCGTCGAGAGGCCGAAAAGTGCCATTTTTTTTGGAAGTGCGTGGGGATGGATGGATGGATGGATGGATGTGTGTGTGTGTGTTATCTTTTTTTTTAGTCCACGATTTTTTCCAAACCTTTGCACCGGTTGAAATGAAATTGAAAACCTACGATTAGTTTAACAAAATGAAGCGCTGATTAGTTTTTGGTACATATCGGCCCACAAACATTAGTATCTTATTTCAGTACTTTTTTAGTTTTTTCTAAATATCTTGAAAATGACTTAACCAATTTTGATGAAATTTAAAATCCTAATTAAGTACCTTGGGGACAACAAGAAAGGTTAAATAAAGTTTTTAGTAAAAGTATATTTTAAAGTACTTTACTCTAGAGTAAGATTGTACTTTTTTTAATTCCTTATTTTACCAAAATTAAAAAAAAACTTTAAAATTTATTGATTTGATCGGTAATATAGCTCATTTAAACTTGTTTAAGTAAGAATGGTTAGGCTTCTCGCTGTGAATTGATAAAAATTTGGGAGGAAATTTTATAAGTAACCATAGCAACTGCGTTGTTTTTTTATCCGTTACCTTTGCTGAAGACATGGAGGTATCGAGTTAAAATCAAAAATAGTGATTGATTCTGATCTAATACTTGAGGAATAACCATTCTATATTGGATTTTTGACGTTTTGGTTTTTATTGGTAACCATTGCTGAAGACATGGAGGAATCGAGTTAAAATCAAAAATAGTGATTGATTCTGATCTAATACTTGAGGAATAACCATTCTATATTGGATTTTTGACGTTTCGGTTTTTATTGGTAACCATTGCTGAAGACATGGAGGAATCGAGTTAAAATCAAAAGTAGCTATTGATTCGATCATTATTTTTCCTTAAAGTCAACATGAACTGCAAATAGCAAGTGATATCTGATTAATAATAAAGGACTAATCATATTAATATTTCAAATGAATTTGGATAAAGTTTATCAACCGTTGCAGTTTATTTAACTAATACAACGAGTCTCTCAGCCTAACCATCCCTTAATAGCATTTGCGCACTTTCAAAGTATCCTTATTATTATTTTTATTATTATTATTATGGAATCAAGCAGCTCTCAAGTCTCTATCTGGGAAAAATTCATTTAGGAAATTGAATTGAGCGTTTCACTTACTCTTTTGCTCAGGCCTTTCCCTTTACTAAAAGCAATTCAGAAAACGGTTGCATTTCAATTACTTTTATGGTATAGGTATATAGAACGCTAATTAATATTGTCTTATAATAAAAGGTGATGTATCTACCTATCTGCAAAGGGACTAGTATACTCAGGTGTCGAATTTAGAAAAAGAAAAAAATTATTAATACTATTATTTTTACTTTATCCAATGCGAAGCATGGGAGAAAGTATTGTAATGGGTCTCGCGGCAAGCGCGACTTCAAAAGGGTCCTCAGGTAAAGACTACGGAACCAATGGACTCAATTAAGGTCACAAATTGAAGTATTCAATGAGATTGAATTTTAGCACGTGACGGTTTTGCCAAAAATTACCTGGAATCTCGTCAAGAGGCCAAAAAGTGCCATTTTTTTTGGAAGTGCGTGCGGATGGATGGATGTTATCGTTTTTTTCGTCCACGATTTTTTCCACACTGTTGCACTGATTGAATTGAAATTGAAAAACTACTATTAGTTTAACAAAATGAAGCGCTGATTAGTTTTTTGTACATATCGGTCCATAAACATTAGTACTTTATTAATTAAATTAATCTTTAAGAAATTCAAAGATATTTTTATAAAGCGAAATTTTTGAGAATACTTAGCCAGACTACCGTTTTATTAGAACCATTGAGGTCCAGCTGATTCTCCATCCTGAACCAAGAGAGCGAAAAAAGATATGGTCCATCTAGGTGTTACCCGGTATCAATCCGCGTATAGCCCGCATGATACCCCACCACGGACCACCTAGAGGGACATGGCATCTCAAGTTCTTATATATTACTCCCCCGATTCAGACGCTTTTTACAAGTCTATGTCCCTCTAGGTGGTCCGTGGTGGGGTATCATGCGGGCTATACGCGGATTGATACCGGGTAACACCTAGATGGACCATATCTTTTTTCGCTCTCTTGGTTCAGGATGGAGAATCAGCTGGACCTCAATGGTTCTAATAAAACGGTAGTCTGGCTAAGTATTCTCAAAAATTTCGCTTTATAAAAATATCTTTGAATTTCTTAAAGATTAATTTAATTAATTTGATAATTTCTATATTTGTATAAATATACTAGAAAAACAAATTTATTTATAATTTGTTAAAAATTCCGTTTAGTAGATTTGCTCGCGAATCTACTCCGCGGAATTCTAAATTAATTAGTACTTTATTTCAGTACTTTTTTAGTTTTTTCTAAATGTCTTGAAAATGACTTAACCAATTTTGATGAAATTTAATATCCTAATTAAGTAACTTGGGAACCACAAAAAAGGTTAAAGTTTTTAGTAAAATTATATTTTAAAGTACTTTTTTCTAGAGTAAGATAGTACTTTTTTAATTTTTTAAATTCTTTAAAATTTATTCATTTGAACGTTTTAATATAGCTCATTTAGCCTTGCTTAAATAAGAATGGATAGGCTTCTCTCTGTGAAATGCTAAAAATTTTGGAGGAATTTTTTTAAGTAACCATAGCAACTGCGTTGTTTTCTTGTCCCTTACTTTTGCTGAAGACATAGAGGAATCGACTTTAAACCAAAAATAGCGATTGATTCTCATCTAGTACTTGAGGAATAACCATTCTATATTGGATTTTTGACATTTCGGTTTTATTGGTAACCATTGCTGAAGACATAGAGGAATCGACTTTAAACCAAAAATAGCGATTGATTCTCATCTAATACTTGAGGAATAACCATTCTATATTGGATTTTTGACATTTCGGTTTTATTGGTAACCATTGCTGAAGACATAGAGGAATCGACTTTAAACCAAAAATAGCGATTGATTCTCATCTAATACTTGAGGAATAACCATTCTATATTGGATTTTTGACATTTCGGTTTTATTGGTAACCATTGCTGAAGACATAGAGGAATCGACTTTAAACCAAAAATAGCGATTGATTCTCATCTAATACTTGAGGAATAACCATTCTATCTTGAATTTTTGACATTTCTGTTTTTATTGGTAACCATTGCTGAAGACATAGAGGAATCGACTTAAAATCAAAAATAGCGATTGACTCTCATCTAATACTTGAGGAATAACAATTCTACATTAGGTTTTTGACGTTTCGATTATTATTGGTAACCATTGCTGAAGACATGGAGGAATCGACTTAAAATCAAAAATAACAATCGATTTTTATCTAATACTAGAGGAATAACCATATTGCATTCCATTTTTGATTTTTCGGACTATTAATGGCAATCTCTATTGAAAACGTGGAAGAATCGACTTAAAATCAAAAAGACTAAATTATTTTTTTGTAAACAACTCAAGTTTGAGTTGTTTGCCATAAAAGAATTTAGTCTTTTTGATTTTAAGTTGATTCTTCCACGTTTTCAGTAGAGGTTGCCATTAATAGTCAAAACATCAAAAATGGAATTCAATAAGGTTATTTCTCTAGTATTAGATGAGAATCGATCGTTATTTTTGATTTTAAGTCGATTCCTCCATGTCTTCAGCAATGGTTACCAATAAAAACCGAAATGTCAAAAATCCAATGTAGAATGGTTATTCCTCGATTATTAAATGAGAATTTTTTTGAATTAATGTCAATATGAACCACAAATTGCAAGTGATATCTGATTAATAATAAAGGAACAAACATATTAATATTTCAAATGAATTTGGATAAAGTTTAGCAACGATCCGTTGCAGTTTATTTTTTCTCATGTCTGTCTACCTAAGTTATATAAGAATTCTGTAAAGCCATACGTTAAATAAATAAATAAATTGACGAAGCCAGGTGAATAGGATTGTATTACGGGGTATCTCATTGCCTACTTTTTTGCCAGGGGTATTGAACAAAAAGAGACAGCTTTATATACTCTAAAAGGCACAACAAAAAAGATTTACACAAAGACTTGATGAAATTAAAAGAAAAAATAATCCACTAAAAAAAAAAAAGAATAAAGAAAATACAAAATTGTTTGTTTCTTTTTTATTTCAAAGAAAACTTAACAAAAAAAAAAAAAAAAAATAGCAGAAAGAAGTAATCCAATATATCTGTTTGAAATTTGCAAAAGAGTTGGCATTTATAATTTTTAACCGATTTCAAAAAAGGAGGAGGTTCTAAATTCGACTGAATTTTTTTTTGTGTCTATGTTACCTGATATCTTCGCCAATTGTGAACCGATTTTGATGATTTTTTTGGATTGGGTTCAGTTTGGTTCCAGTCTTAGAATTCGATTGAATTGATAGAATCCACCTGTAATGTTATGATATAGACACCTGTTAATTAAAAACAAACAATAAATTCCTAATTTTAATATAATATATTAATATTTGCTATAACCTATTAGTGGGTTTTAAAATTGAAAAACCAATTAAAAATAAAAGATAATTGATAAAAATTTAAACAAACTTTTTTATTGATATTTTCATCTATCAATAATTACTTTAATTAAGAAAAAGATCAATTAAGATTAAATTTGTCGAGGTCCATACCTAGCCAGATTGTTTTCTCATCCTCATAACTTGTTAATGGAGTTGGTTTCATCAGAATCGGTAGAACTGTTTTCAAAATAGAACAAAGATACAAATATACAAACAAATATATATATAATTTTTGTAAGAGTAGATAAGATATTTAATTATAAAATATAAATAAATAACTAACTGTACTAATTAAAAACCTTAAAATGTAGTATGATTTTGAACTTTATTTATTAAGTGGAAGCAATGATTTAAATATCTTTTTTTTTCAAAAAAGATGGAAATTATTTCAAAAATCAACCCAGACCTATAATATTAATAAATGAATTTAACTTTAAGGACCAATCACAGATTTTAGAGAAAATATTTTTACATTGCATATCAATGTAAAAATATTTTCTCTAAAATCTATGATTGGTCCTTAAAGTTAAATTCATTTATTAATTTATTTATGAAGTTGGCACGCCTGTATTTAGGCAACCATTTGAGCGCAAAATAATGAAAGCTGCGTAAGAGCTAGGCGAGGCCAGAGGCTGATGGAAAGCTCGCTCAAGAGCTTTTTAAAGGATGGACGCCATCAAGTGTGTAGGAAAGAATAATTGTTACATAATCTGTAAATAGGAAGAGTTTACCATACAGTGGCGTAACTAGAGTGGGTCAAGTAGGTCACGTTCCCTGGAGGCTATTCAAAGGAGGATCGCAAAATTAGCAAATTATTAAAATTAATAAAAAAAAATAAAACCGACTTCAAAAAAATTAAATTCAACAAATAAAATAATAAGAACTCAAAAATAAAATAAAATGCACTAAAAGGTATAAAATAATTATCTTATTTAGTTACAATTGAACGATGAAATATTAACATGAAATCACTTTTTGAAGTCGGTGCCAAACAAACTATACCTATAAGCGAGGCGTATCTGCAAAACGTACTAAGTAACATCCTTCGAGTTTGATTCATGAAATGTATATGTTTGGTACCGACTTCAAAAAGTTATTTCATGTAACAATTTCATCGTTTAGTTGTAACTAAATAAGATAATAATTATTTTATACCTTTTAGTGTATTTTATTTTATTTTTGAGATCTTATTATTTTATTTGTTTCATTTAATTTTTTTGAAGTCGGTTTTTTATAATTATTTTCAAATATGATCTTAAATAAAATTTCATAAAGTATAAAATAACTTCTCGGAATCCCGCGGGATTGAAAACGCTGCTGGATTGCAATCCCTAATTGCAACACATATTCGTTCCCGAAACTTTGGCTCAGTTTTGGTTTTCGTCCCTTCAGTCTTTGGACCATCTTAGCTTCTTGCTCGTCCAAGCCTTGTCCAGTTCTGGTTTTCCATTCCCCAAGCATTGGCACCGTCCTTGTTTTTTTGTTCTCCAAACCCTGGTCCAGTCCTGATTTTTTCCTTTCCCAATGCTATGGACCTGCACTGGCTGTGAATTTGTCCAAGCTTGTTACTTTCTTATCATTTCCATGCTTGGACCAACGAATTACCAAAGGTCATAGCCAAGGCTTGATCCAAGTTAGCTCAAGGCTCGTCGGTCTTGGTCCGATGATTGTTTCCTACCTGGGTAACAATCATTAGTCAAACGAACCTTAGTTCTGTAGCGATCCTTATAGCTAGCAGTAAGCAGTTCTAGCAGCCGCCGATAGATAACGCTACAATACAGTGCTAAGAATGTTTTTCATTATTAAATATTTCTTTTACGTCATTTATATTATCAAAGTCGACAATATGTTTCAATCACTTTGTTAAACATGAATTGTATTTTATAAATCACCCACTCAATTAAGAAACAATAAAAAGGCGAATTGAATTAGCGCATGTCGTCGAAGATTCTAAACACCTATTGTTAGGGCTCTCGTGAGGTGAGTGCTGTGTGGCGCTTTGATGCCGCGCCCCCATCAAGTCGATGGGGTCCTAACAATCTTGCGTATGCAGAGTTGTAGGTTGCGTGTTCATATAGGGTGTGTACAGGGGAGGGCTGCTGGATGGCGGTGGCCCCCCAGATTCGAATGATCGAATCCCATTCGCTACTCCAGTCGAATCGAGTCGCTTTAATTATAGCATGGGTGAATATATTTCACTCATGCAAAAGCGACTCAACGATCCGACTGAGTCATCTAGCGGCCGTGTCTCAAGGCTCGTCGCTATGAGCGAGAGCGGGCCGCTACACACCCCTTAGTAGCACAATGTTTCAAAATATACAGTAACTATATAGGCACTCTATATTTACTATATAGTTTGGAACACTGTGCTACTAGGGTCTTTATATGCGTTGATTCTGCTGTTGTTAACCAGCAACTCACCGGATTCCGGGCTTGCTCATTACTTTTGTTTTTCTATTTATCCATTACCTACTAATCCCGTCGCGGTTATATGTCGGCCCCTAAGCTCTGGGAAGGCATGAACATTGACCATCATTTCCACTCAGCTCTGATCACCCTACCACCAACAGTTCAGTTTGTTTTATATGCAACTAGGCCTAAATGTTACACGAGAAGAGAAGAGAATTCATTAACAAAGCAAGAACTACAATACTCGGCGTCTTTTCCATTTTCAAAATAACATTATTGTTGAGAAATTTATTAAAAAGCGTAAAATGGATATTTTTTAAGTTAAACCAAGCCTGGTCCTATGATTATTTCCTACCTGGGTAACAATCATTAGACAAGACAACGGAACTTTTATATTCAAGCTGTTCGAGAGTTTGTCTATATACAACTGGGCCTAAATGTTGCACGAAAAGAGACCATTTTTCCAGGCTTCTTACTTTGTTATCATTTCCATGCTTGGGCCAACGAATTACGATTGGCATAGGCAAGGATGGCTTGATCCAGAAGCTCGCTCAAGACTCGTCGCTCTTGGTCATAGCTTGGATCCTACCTGGGTAACAATCATTAGTCAAACGAACCTTGGTTCAGTTTGTTTTATATGCAACTAGGCCTAAATGTTACACGAAAACAGAAGAGAATTCATTAACAAGGCAATAACCCCAAAAGTTCTCGTCTTATCCATTTTCAAAATAACATTATTGTTTAAGAAATTTATTAAAAAGAGTAAAATGGATATTTATTAAGATTAATAAAATAATTTCAAATGATATTCATTGTGTGCTAAAGATTTTTAATCATACACCCATTGAATGAATATAACGTCCTTATCATTTAAACAAGCTTTCGCTAATATTTATGAGTTGTTCTTCAAGTTTTAACCGTAGTAAGCATATATATTATTATAATTTTAAAGATAAATTAAAAGATAAATTTGTCTGTCTGTCTGTCTGTCTGTCGGGAGAGAGAGGGAACCTTTCCGAATGAAGAATATAATATAATAGAAAGTAAGTGGGGGGGGGGGAGAAAAATTGAAAAGACAAAGTTGAAAAGTAAAACGGAGGGCTCAAGTGACCAAGAGGCAAACCCCCCCTCCACCCCTCCCTAGGCATAGCCAAGGAAGGCCTGAACCGAAGTTCGCCCAATACTCGTCGGTCTTGACCCTAGCTTGGATCTTACCTAGGTAACAATCATTATTCAAACGAACCTTGGTTCAGTTTGTTTATAAGAATTTGGGCCTAAATGTTAAACGAGAAGAGACAATTTTTCCAGGCTTCTAACTTTGTTATCATTTCCATGCTTGGGTAAACGAATTACGATTGACATAGGCAAGGAAGGCTTGATCCGAAGTTCTCCCAAGACTCGGCGGTCTTGGTCCTAGCTTGGATTCTACCTGGGTAACAATCCTTTCCATTGGTTCAGTTTGTTTATAAGAATTTGGGCCAAAATGATAAACGAGAAGAGACAATTTTCCAAGGTTTCCTACATTGTTATCATTTCCATGTTTGGGCCAACGAATTACCAAATGTCATAGCCCCAAGGCTTGATCACAAATTAGCCCAAGGCTCGTCGGACTTGGTCCTAGCTTGGACCAAGCCTGGTTCGGTGTTTGTTTCCTACCTTGGTAACAATCATTAGTCAAACGAACCTTGGTTCAGGTTGTTTATATAGCAACTAGGCCTAAATGTTACACGAGAAGAGACAATTTATCTAGGCTTTTTACTTTGTTATCATTTCCATGCTTGGGCCAACGAATTACGATTGGCATAGGCGAGGAAGGCTTGATCCGAAGTTCGCCCAAGGCTCGTCGGTCGTCTTGGTCATAGCTTGGATCCTACCTGGGTAACAATCATTAGTCAAACGAACCTTGGTTCAGTTTGTTTTATATGCAACTGAGCCTAAATGTTACACGAAAACAGAAGAGAATTCATTAACAAGGCAATAACCCCAAAAGTTCGTCGTCTTATCCATTTTCAAAATAACATTATTGTTTAAGAAATTTATTAAAAGAGTAAAATGGATATTTATTAAGTTTAATAAAATAATTTCAAATGATATTCATTGTGTGCTAGAGATTTTTAATCATACACCCATTGAATGAATATAACGTCCTTATCATTTAAACAAGCTTTCGCTAATATTTATGAGTTGTTCTTCAAGTTTTCTCCGAAGGAAACATATATATTATTATAATTTTAAAAATAAATTAAAAGATAAATTTGTCTGTCTGTCTGTCTGCCTGTCGGAGAGAGAGGGAACCTTTCCGAATGAAGAATATAATATAATAGAAAGTAAGTGGGGGGGGGGGGAGAAAAATTGAAAAGACAAAGTTGAAAAGTAAAACGGAGGGCTCAGGTGACCAAAGAGGCAAACCCCCCTCCACCCCTCCCGAGCATAGCCAAGAAGCCTTGAACCGAAGTTCGCCCAATACTCGTCGGTCTTGACCCTAGCTTGGATCTTACCTGAGTAACAATCATTAGACAACCGAACCTTGGTTCAGTTTGTCTATATACAACTGGGCCTAAATGTTGCACGAAAAGAGACCATTTTTCCAGGCTTCTTACTTTGTTATCATTTCCATGCTTGGGCCAACGAATTACGATTGGCATAGGCAAGGATGAGCTTGATCCGAAGCTCGCTCAAGACTCGTCGCTCTTGGTCATAGCTTGGATCCTACCTGGGTAACAATCATTAGTCAAACGAACCTTGGTTCAGTTTGTTTTATATGCAACTAGGCCTAAATGTTACACGAAAACAGAAGAGAATTCATTAACAAGGCAATAACCCCAAAAGTTCTCGTCTTATCCATTTTCAAAATAACATTATTGTTTAAGAAATTTATTAAAAAGAGTAAAATGGATATTTATTAAGTTTAATAAAATAATTTCAAATGATATTCATTGTGTGCTAGAGATTTTTAATCATACACCCATTGAATGAATATAACGTCCTTATCATTTAAACAAGCTTTCGCTAATATTTATGAGTTGTTCTTCAAGTTTTAACCGTAGGAAGCATATATATTATTATAATTTTAAAGATAAATTAAAAGATAAATTTGTCTGTCTGTCTGTCTGCCTGTCGGGAGAGAGAGGGAACCTTTCCGAATGAAGAATATAATATAATAGAAAGTAAGTGGGGGGGGGGGGAGAAAAATTGAAAAGACAAAGTTGAAAAGTAAAACGGAGGGCTCAAGTGACCAAAGAGGCAAACCCCCCCTCCACCCCTCCCGAGGCATAGCCAAGGAAGCCTTGAACCGAAGTTCGCCCAATACTCGTCGGTCTTGACCCTAGCTTGGATCTTACCTAGGTAACAATCATTATTCAAACGAACCTTGGTTCAGTTTGTTTATAAGAATTTGGGACTAAATGTTAAACGAGAAGAGACAATTTTTCCAGGCTTCTAACTTTGTTATCATTTCCATGCTTGGGTAAACGAATTACGATTGACATAGGCAAGGAAGGCTTGATCCGAAGTTCTCCCAAGACTCGGCGGTCTTGGTCTAGCTTGGATTCTACCTGGGTAACAATCCTTTCCATTGGTTCAGTTTGTTTATAAGAATTTGGGCCAAAATGATAAACGAGAAGAGACAATTTTCCAAGGTTTCCTACATTGTTATCATTTCCATGTTTGGGCCAACGAATTACCAAATGTCATAGCCCCAAGGCTTGATCACAAATTAGCCCAAGGCTCGTCGGACTTGGTCCTAGCTTGGACCAAGCCTGGTCCGGTGTTTGTTTCCTACCTTGGTTACAATCATTAGTCAAACGAACCTTGGTTCAGGTTGTTTATAAGCAACTAGGCCTAAATGTTACACGAGAAGAGACAATTTATCTAGGCTTTTTACTTTGTTATCATTTCCATGCTTGGGCCAACGAATTACGATTGGCATAGGCGAGGAAGGCTTGATCGAAGTTCGCCCAAGGCTCGTCGGTCGTCTTGGTCATAGCTTGGATCCTACCTGGGTAACAATCATCAGTCAAACGAATCTTGGTTCAGTTTGTTTATATGCAACTGAGCCTAAATGTTACGCGAAAACAGAAGGAATTCATTAACAAGGCAAGAACTCCGAGTCGGCGTTTTATCCATTTTCAAAATAACATTTTATTTAAAAAATTAGTAAAATGGATATTTATTAAGTTATAATAAAATAATTTCAAATGATATTCATTGTGTGCTAGAGATTTTCAATCATCCACCCATTGAATGAATATAAAGTCCTTATCATTTAAACAAGCTTTCGCTAATATTTATGAGTTGTTCTTCAAGTTTTCTCCGAAGGAAGCATATATATTATTATAATTTTAAAGATAAATTAAAAGATAAATTTGTCTGTCTGTCTGTCTGTCGGGAGATAGAGAGACCTTTCCGAATGAAGAATAGAATATAATAGAAAGAAAGTAAGGGGGGGGAGGGGAGAAAAATTGAAAAGACAAAGTTTAAAAGTAAAACGGATGGCTCAAGTGACCAAAGAGGCAGCCCCTCCCTCCCCCACCCCCCGAGGGGCAGGGCTTCCGCTTTTGAAATATTGATAAGTCTACGAGTGTAAAGAGATGGATGGCAGCTGAAAGAGGGGAACCAGAAAGAATCCTTTGGCTTGCTTGCTTCCTTTCCCGCCCATCATGTCGAGGATGAATAATTAAAAAGATGACGAATAGAATTTTCTCAATACAAGTTCCCGTAATAAGGACAGAAATTTTAGTTGTAGAATTTGTCGTAACTGCGACATTTTTACTTTATCCAATGCGAAGCATGGGAGAAAGTATTGCAATCGGTCGCGCGGCAAGCGCGACTTCAAAGGGTCCTCAGGTAAAGACTACGGAACCCATGGACTCAATTAAGGTCACAAATTGAAGTATTCAATGAGATTGAATTTTAGCACGTGACGGTTTTGCCAAAAATTACCTGGAATCTCGTCGAGAGGCCAAAAAGTGCCATTTTTTTGGAAGTGCGTGGGGATGGATGGATGGATGGATGTGTGTTATCGTTTTTTTCGTCCACGAATTTTTTCCACACCGTTGCACCGATTGAATTGAAATTGAAAACCTACCAGTATTTTAACAAAATGAAGCGCTGATTAGTTTTTGGTACATATCGGTCCACAAACATTAGTACTTTATTTCAGTACTTTTTTAGTTTTTTCTAAATATCTTGAAAATGACTTAACCAATTTTGATGAAATTTAATATCCTAATTAAGTACCTTGGGGACCACAAAAAGGTTAAATAAAGTTTTTAGTAAATTTATATTTTAAAGTACTTTACTCTAGAATAATATAGTACTTTTTTAATTTTTTATTTTAAATTCCTTAAAATTTATTCATTTGATCGTTTTAATATAGCTCATTCAACCTGACTTAAGTAAGAATGGTTAGGCTTCTCGCTGTGAAATGCTAAAAATTTGGGAGGAAATTTTATAAGTAACCATAGCAACTGCGTTGTTTTCTTATCCATTACCTTTGCTTAAGACATAGAGAAATCGACTTTAAACCAAAAATAGCGATTGATTCTCATCTAATACTTGAGGAATAACCATTCTATATTGGATTTTTGACATTTCGGTTTTTATTGGTAACCATTTCTCAAGCTTGAGTTGTTTACCAAAAAGAATTTAGTCTTTTTGATTTTAAGTTGATTCTTCCACGTTTTCAGTAGAGATTGCCATTAATAGTCAAAACATCAAAAATGGAATGCAATAAGGTTATTCCTCTAGTATTAGATAAGAATCGATCGTTATTTTTGATTTTATGTCGATTCCTCCATGTCTTCAAGCAATGGTTACCAATAAAAACCGAAACGTCAAAAACCTAATGTAGAATTCTTATTCCTCAAGTATTAGATGAGAATCGATGGCTATTTTGATTTTAAGTCGATTCCTCTATGTCTTCAGCAATAATAACCTATAATAAATGTCTTCAGCAATAATAACCTATAATAAATATAATAAATTCTAGTTCTGATGATATGATCAATGACGAGATTAACGTAAATCTTCAATTCTTATGAGCAAATAATCGAAATTGGGTCCAATCCATTTCAAATCGTCCAATATAAATAAAATTTGTTGCTCATGATTTTATATTTTCCTGATTTTTTTGTCATGAGTTCCCTATAGAGTAGACGAGTCACAAAACCGTACGTGAAAAAATTTATTTGCCATAGTTGTTGTTTTTGGCAGCCATTTGAAAATGGTGATTGGGAATATTTTAATGAAAAACGTGGTTTGCGGAAAGTTTAATTGCCAAACTATTTTTAAAGATAGCAGAATAATTCAAAAACCAGTTGTATTCAGCATGAAATGGACAAAATCAAACCTTTACCACTGTGTGACGTCTTTATTTTTAATTACAGCTTGAATTCTTTGAGCAACGTATTTACAATAAAAGTTTTGACACTCATCTTGAGTGAAAGTATCCCAAATATTTTGAAGTTTTGTGTTTAATTCATGCGTTTCTAGCTGGTTGTATTCGTAATAGCTTTTTCATTGTGTGCCAAAAAAGTTTCTATTGGTGATGAAGTCGGGACTGTTTGCCAATCACTCCAAAAAGTGGAACATTATGATCAGAAAGCCATTTTTAAAGATTTTCTTGGTGTATGGCAGGCCGCCCCGTCTTGTTGGAACACAAAATTATTACTATTATTCTGCAATTCATCTGCCATTGTTGGAAGTAACGATTGTTTTAAAATCTCTAAATATTTATTGGTGTTTACAATTCCATCAATGAAGTGAAGTTTTTATCACCTCTAGCTTGAACATTGAACCCCCATACCATAACTGAAGCAAGGAAATTTTACTTTTCTTTTTTAACCAATCGGAATTAGCTTCGTTTTTCTGACGAATAGCTCTGCATCGATAGTCCCCAACACAAACTTCAAAACGAGACTCATCACTCCAATGTACACTATTCCGTTTCATCACTCTTCCAAATAATGTGACTTTTAGCTCAACTGAATAGCCGGTTTTTCTTATTTTGTTTTAATGTCAAGAGTGGCTTTTCTTTCGCCTAAAAAAAATAGTAAAATTATAAAAAAAAATTTTGGAATAAGTTGCAATAAAATTACCTTGTAAGTTTTAAAACCTAACTTAAGGAGCTTCTCTATGGCACGTGGATCTTGAAACACTTCGCCCCACAGCATCGCTCCAAAGAACAAATAATTCACCATAGTTCCAACGCCTGTTTTTTCTAATAATCTTCTTCAATGCCCGTCTATCAGCATCTGATATTTTGAATTTCGACGCATACCGAGGTTTTGTAGCTATTGTACCCATTGTTTTATAAACTCGAATAATATTTCTAACAGTAAACTTGGATAAATTAACTAGATCGCCAATTTCCGCGTTTGATTTTCCCTTTTTAAATAAATTTATAATAATTGAGCGAATTTTTTCATCAACAACCTTTCCACGAGTCAATTTTACTAATAATAAACAAAACGAACTTTCTTTTGTTGGAAAAAGACAAAAGCCTACTTGATTATTTCATATATTCAAAGATTCTTAAAAAAAAAATCGTGAAAAGCAAAGAACTATTTTTTATATAAAAATATGTTTTTAACAATTAAAAAATAATTTTAAGTTAAATGTTTCAATAAAATGTTTTAAATTGTTTAAAATGTTATTCCAAATGATGATAAAAATAAATATTTAAATTAAATTTACCGTGAATTGGCATAATTTTATTTAAAAAGAAAAAATATTGGTGGGCCAATTGAGATGGGACGGGGCTCGTAGTATTTACTTAAAACATTTTATATGTTTATTTTCATCAAGCAGAAGGCAAATTTATTGATTTCTCTTGATGAATTTTTCAACTCTGCTACTCTCGGCAAAACAAAATGTTTTCAATTAAAACGGTATTCCATATTTTGCTACTTATCTCGATACGAATTAAATATTTTTTATCATGATACTTCAATTTTGGAATTTTGCTTATTGTCGCTATACTTATTTTTAAAAGGATTGATAACCGCTAATCTCATGCTATTTTCTACACTGTTTGTTCTACTCTAGGTTTTAGACTGTAAAAGGTTATGTGATAAATCTAAAAATAAATCTCACAATGTATTTTAAATGAATTTAAATCATGAATTTTAGAATATTTTCCTTTATAAGCGTACCCGACTTCACCTTTATTAATAAATTAAAATCACACACAAGCAGAAATTCCTAAATCTGGAAATGAGAGTGACATTTCTAAAATTATCATTTTCCCATTGAAATATAAGCCAGTGAAAACCACATTAAATAATTACTGTTGACAATTATTATTAATGTATTATTTCCATTAATACCATTATTATTAACGTCAAGGTTTCTCTGTCGACCGTTTTTGAACCTTGTTATACGAGACCATGACACGGAGACCTATTAAGCTTCGATTGGGCTGTACGCAGAGCTGGAGTGGAGGACATACGGCGGTATACGGCGTGGTTTGTTCTGAACAAATAGCGTATTCGCTCCGTGCACGACACTATAGACATCTGGTGGTGAGAAACCCGGAACTAAATTTGTAAAAAATATACTGATTGCTTAGAGGAATCGAGTTAAAATAAAAAACTAGCGATTGATTCTCATCTTGTACTTCAGAAATAATCATTCTATATTGGATTTTTGACGTTCCGGTTTATATTGGTAACCATTGCTAAAGACACAGAGGAATCGACTTAAAATCAAAAATAGCGATTGATTCTCATCTAGTACTTGAGGAATAACCATTCAATTTTGGATTTTTGACGGTTCGGTTTTTTTATTGGTAACCATTGCTGAAGACACAGAGGAATCGACTTAAAATCATCTCATCTAGTACTTGAGGAATAACCATTCAAGCTTGAGTTGTTTAGCAAAAATGTCTTCACCAATGGTTACCAATAATAACCGAAATGTCAAAAATCGAATGTAGAATGGTTATTCCTCGACTGTTAAATGAGAATCGATCATTATTTTTGAATTAAAGTCAACATGAACTGCAAATTGCAAGTGATATCTGATTTGCAGTAAAAAGTGAGAAAAAATTAAAAAGCAGAGTAATTTTGCAATTGTGTGTTTGATGTCTTCAGTTCTTTGTATTATTCGTCGAGCAGCATAGCAAAAGATTCAATTCAAATTGTTTTTCCGCCTGTGAAGACCGACAAAATGGAAAATGAGAAGCTAATAAATTTAGTTTTTGAATGAAAATAGTTATGGAACCAGAAATAAAGCCGATGTACCAAATGAGAAATTTAAATATGAAATTGTGGAATTATTTTAATTTATTCACTAGTGGCTGAAACCAATAAAAAGCCAATGGATATCATTAATTTTCTTATGAAATATATTAATTTGCCGATGGTAATAGATTCAAATTTACTAGAAAATCATAAGATGGTGTCATCTATTAAATCCGATGGAATGGAATATTTTTAATTATATGTCAGGGGGGTTGTTTTCACCCCCTTAAAAATATTCCATTCCATCGAATTTAATAGATGACACCATCTTTGATTTTCTATTAATTTTCTTTCTTATAGTTAATTTATTAGTAGGTAATTCGTAATTCCCTCTTTGTCCAGTCCCCATTCAATTAAATGTTAATAATTATTTATTATATATTTTTTAATTTAATAATTATTATATATACAATTTAATTTAATTTAACAAACAAATATTTAAATGAAGTGATAATTATGTAATATGATAATTAATTATTTAGATTTTTTTATTTGTAAAGGGAACAAATTTAATCAAACAATGAATAATAACTTTATGAGGAGAATTTTCTAGGTTAGGTTTCACAAAAGGAAATATTAAAACAAATGTATGTTTTTTGAGTTTGATTCACTCGAAATATATTTCGGGTTGAATCAAACTCAAAAAACATGCATTTATTTTAATATTTCCTTTTGTGAAACTAACCAGAAAATTCTCCTCATAAGTTACTTATAATGTTTCACCTAGAACCGACACCTAAATCCTTAAAAATTATTAATCAATAATAATTTAAATTTTATGTTTAATTCATTATTTACTTGAATTTTCTCTTCAATACATTAAAAAATGTTTCTCAACTTGAATGATAGAGGAATGAGAGGTTAATCAAGGGCTAAATGTGACCTGTCATTTTGAGAAATGGTGTTCTTGGCTTTCCTGGAGATCTATGATCTATGTAAGTACAGCAAAAACTTGCCATACCATATTTTTTAGCTAAATTATTTTTCACCCACTCTTTTGTCCTTTTCTTGTATCTATTCCCTCTAATGAGAGGGCTAAAAATGTAATCAAATCAAAAGAAATTGTCAATGAAAATGGCCGACACAGACTGATTCTGTCGCTCAAACACGATGGCAGAGAACGATGTCATTATTTTTGCAATTTACTACACAACACGAAGTATGGCCAATTTTTAAAAATATTTCTCTAATAATGTTGTTGAATATTTCCGGATTCTTTACTTTTTTCACCGCATCGTGCGCTTCGATCGATTTTGTTACCACCACCAGGGAGCATGCACGGAGCCAATACCCTGTGCTAGGTTACGTGTACTTGTATTATAAATAAATAATTCCGAGGACGAATTTTAATTTAATAACTAATTCGGTTGTTTGTTTGTTTGTTCTAGGAGCCTCTGGAGCAGTCAGTGTCCCGGAGAGGAGGGTCAGGCTGGTCCGGGTGGTCCAGATGGTCCGTCTGCTCCAGATCTTGTGATGGCGGAGTCTCTTATCAGCTCCGTAGTTGTAAGCCCGGAGAAGTCTGCTCAGGGGAGCCGGTCCGGTACAAAATATGCAATATGCAGGTGAGTGAGATTTATATATGGGTCATCATTCCACAACAAATCGGACGATTTGAAAAATTTTAATTTTTGATTTCCTTCATTTTTTGAATTTTTTTAGTAGATTTATCCATCAAAACACTCTTTCTGGTATATTTTGAAATTTTTTTGATAAAAGATATCGAATTTCGGTTTTTTGCTCATAACTTCTTCAAAAATGGTCCAAACTCAATTTTTTTTTTACATGCTTTTGAGATAAAAATAATAAAATTATTTAAAATGTTTTTATATGCGATTTTTGAGTTTGAAAATTTAGGTAGGTACTCTTCGATTTTTTGGATAATTTTTCATTTTAAACTTTTATTGATTCTACAAATTTTAAGACCGGGTTAATAATGGGCAAATGATAATTACTATTTTTTTTTCGATTTTCGATTTTGATTTCCTTTCAACAAACTAAAATACTAATTATTTATTTTAAACACCTGTTAACTATAAAAATCAATTCAAAATAACTAAAAAAAGAGAACTCCAATACCAAAAAGTGGTTTTAATAATGGTTAATAGCGAATAAATCTTTTTCGAAATTTTCAAAAATCGAAAAAAAATAGTAATTATCATAGTACCCTCTATCAACCTAATCTTAAAATTCGTAGGGTGAATAGAACGTTTAAAATTAAAAATTATCAAAGACTACATACAGTTTCAACAACAAGATTAAAATATTTAAACTAAAAAATCGAAAATATAAAAAAACTCTAAATAATTTTTTTTCTATTTTTTTCTAAAAACTATGTAAAAAAAAAAATTAAAAATTAAAAATTAAAATTGAATTTGGAGAAAAAACCGAAATTCGATATCTTTTAAACCGGTGATCAAAAACATTTCAAAATTTATCAGGAAGAGTTTTTTTGATGGATACTAAAAATGGATACTACCCGTATAGCACAGAGATCATAATAAAACCCAAATGCAACTTTTTTGATTGGTTGAATTATAGTCTTTATATAGTTTTAATTAGGTTGAATTACGGTTTCTAAACGGTAGTTATGTCTCGTTTTTTTCCGTTTTGCAACTGTTGTATTATCGTTAAATTATAGTCGCAAAGATTATAATGCAACCATTACAAAACATACATATATAATGTTGATTATTGTATATTATTAAAGAATTGTGTAATTATTCATTATATTAATCAAATCAAAGAAATATTTAATTATAAATAATCAGTTGCAAATCGGGACAAAAATGTTAGAGACAACCTTTTTGTAACGGTTGCATTATAATCTTTGCGACTATAATTTAACGATAATACAACAGTTGCAAAACGAAAAAAACGAGACATAACTGCCGTTTTGAAACCGTCATTCAACCTAATTAAAACTATATAATGACTATAATTCAACCAATCAAAAAAGTTGCATTTGGGTTTTATTTTGGTCTCTGTGCTGTACGGGTAGAAAATCAAAAATTAAAATTTTTCAAAACGTCCGATTTGGCATGGGGAGTGGTCATAAAAGTCACCATATTATTTGTAAATTTAATTTAATTTACTTTCCCGAAAAATAAAATTAAAATTTTTTACGGGAAAGTGCGATAATCACTTTTGCCGATTCTAAAATTCGTAGGATTTTTTCAATGAAGCGGGAAGTTATAATAAATGTAAGTTGTGTGATGCACTCACACAACGCCAATTTAATTATTTGTACCTGGCTACCGAGCGATGCTCGGAAAAAACTAATTAAATAAAAAAACCTCTTTTCTGATAATTATTCCAATTCCAATCAATATTGCTATCCATCAATTAAATTGACCAACTTTTAATATATAATAATAATTGTAATAATCTTATTGTGGGATATAAAATTAAAAAACCAATTATTTATTAAAAGGAAATTGAATAAAAATGTAAATAAACATTTTTATTGAGACAACCACCTATGAATAATTATTTAAATTAACAAAAAACCCACCAAAAACAACTTAGCCGAAGATGAGACCGTGACAGATCGAATGTCCAACACAAAACCCTCCTAACCCGTGAATTTCATCCAAAATCGTTAGAGCCGTTTTCGAGAACCCGACCGGATATATATACAATTTTTGCTCCTTTAATATAATAAGATAAGATAAGATAAGGCTTGATGAGTTTTAAAACAATGAAATATGTTTTTTTTCTTTAACATTGTACTTTTCTACAGCTTAAAGATTGTTCATAAATTGTTTCTTTTTTGTTTTCCTAATTTAATAAAAAATTACAATAAAAAATAAAACAACAACAAAAAACACCCATAAATTTTGTGACTCATTTTCAAAAGAAGCAACTCGTAAATTTGGATGATATTAAAATGAACGATATTTAATAATAATAAAAACTAATTTATTACTTTTAAATTCATTTCAAAGTTTTTGGCGAGATCAAATATGTGTCACGGATATATTTAATTTCCCATAATACACACACACACACACGAAATATACGAAAAAGAAATTCTATTTTATCAAGTCAAACGCGGGAGGGGGTTTTCGGAAAAGCTATCAAAAATTAAAACTCATAAAATATTTAAACCCTTCTAATATGAATAAATAATAATTTTCATTATTCCCCCTTCCTATTTTTAACATTAAGAATTTTAATAATTAAACGATTAAATTAATAAATAAATCATAGCTGATGTGTTATATTCCATAAAATATATTTTACAACAACAAATTGTAAAATTAAATTGGACAAGTGCGAGTCGGGCTCCTCTCTAATATATACCGGGTGAGTTTTTTTATCTTGAGACAGTCTTATAACTCAAAAATTGTGCATTAATATGAAAAAAAGTTTATTTATATCGAGGGGGAAACTAAACTACGCTATTGTTTGTCGACGTAGAACAAGCTTTCAAGGGTATTTTAAGATCAACTTCTGTTTTTTAAATAGAACCCTATATTTTTCTATACATCTCCTTAATCTACAATAAAATCTGAACAACTTTTATATAAAATATTTTTTTATACGACATCAAATAAACAAAATACATTAATCAATTAGATCTCAAAAAAAATCTTAATAATTATTTTTAACAATTATTTAACTTAATTATCAAATAATAATGATTAAATAATTAATTATTAAATAAATAATTTATAAATCGAAAATTAACAACAATGAAAATAAGTGTTTATAATGATCGCAAAACTTCATTATACACAGATTTAAGAGATTATTTTCTACTTAATAGAACTATTTAAAATTTTTGAGTTTAATAAAGTTTATTTCTGGTGTCATTCAAGTAGATAGTTATATTGTATTACTATAATAAAAATAGAGCATTTTTTGTTGAAGACAGAATTGAAATGGTCTTAATTTATGCGGTGAATGTGGAAGAAGTATTATGGGGTTGCCATTGAAATGGATGCCGAACGTTTTACTGATGGGAATACACCCACACAAGCTTCATTTTATCGTGTTGTAAATGTGTTTAAAAGAAAAAAAAACAGAAAATGTAAAGGCTACGAAGTAACTGGAACAGGCCAAAATAAGGAAATTGGAACTGGAATTCATCCAGAAGACTTGCGATACACTCTGGAATGTCTCAGAACAGTGTCGAAGTACTATTAAATTATATTATTATTAATTATTATCAATTATTTAATCATTATTATTTCATAATTAAGTTAAATAATTGTTAAAAATAATTATTAAGATTTTTTTGAGATCTAATTAATTCATGTATTTTGTTTATTTGATGTCGCATAAAAAAATAGTTCTTATGAAAGTTGTTCAGTTTTTTATGTAGATTAAGTGGAGGTAAAGAAAAATATATAGTTCTATTTAAAAAACAGAAGTTGACCTTGAAATACCCTTGAATGATTGTTCTGCGTCAACAAATAGTAGCGTAGTTTAATTTCCCCCTTGATATAAATAAACTTTTATTTGAAACTTTTTTCTATATAATGCATTGTTTTTGAGTTATAAGACTGTCTCAAGATAAAAAAACTCACCTGGTATATAAAAATAAAAATAAATAATCGAGCTTAAATATATATATATTTTTTTTTTTTGGGTGTCGACTATGAGGCCATTGACAGCTTAAATATTAATATATAAAGTTCGCTGGAAAACGTCAAACAGGAATCACTAAAAAATCTTCAAAATTGTTGATCGTCCTTTAAAAATTCATTTTTTATGCTGAAATTTTCAAAAGGTTATTTTTATTGTAAATAGAAAGAAGTTCCGTATAGAAATTAAAATTTTTCGAAAAATGAAAAAATTGTTTTTTTTTAAGATTTTCAAAATTCTTGAGTGACCTTTAAAGCATTTTTTTTTTTCAAGCTAAAATTCGGAGAGGGTTCTTAAAACATAAAATAATTACAAATTTTAATACGAGACTCAAAAAAGAAAAATACTCGTTTATTAAAAAACAATCTTCAAACGTCTATTAATAATTCAAACGTTTTCGGGAGAAATTATCTCTTTGTCAATGGTAATTTAAAGAAATTTGAAAAAGTACATGCTCTTTAAATGCTTCAATTTCTTAAAGCGCAAGTATTTTTTTCAAATTTCTTAAAATTGCCATAAGATAAAGAGATAATTTCTCCCGAAACGTTTAAATTATTAATAGACGTTTTATTAGCAAAGCTAAATGAACTGACAAAGTGCTTAGAAAAAAATAATCAAGATGATTCTATATATCAAATATTTGGATTAATTTGAGAAAGTATAAGTATTTGAATGGATTTGTTTTATTGTAGAGCCTGAGGAAGCTGTAATAAAACAACGAAACGTCGCAATTTAGGATTTAATATAACACTTATTATTGTTCTTTTTCCTCTGAAAAATTGACATATTTAATTTATATAATATTTCAATTTAAACTAACACCTTAATTTAATAATTTGATAGGTTTTATAATTAAAGTAATTATTAACAGGTGGTTGAAAAAAATGAAACGTAAAGTTGAATCAAAACAAATTAATTTAATGTTCAAATAAGCAATAACTAAAACACGAACGAAGCTCGATCTTCCAGTAGCTTATTTATCTACTCTTATTAAACTAGCAAACATTGTATATTTATTTATTTGTATATATATTTGTTTGTTTATATATTATTATCTTGGTTATATTTTGAAAACGACTCTACCGATTTTGATGAAATTCACGGGTTAGGGGGTTTTGGGGGTGACAATTCGATCTGTCACGGTCTCATCTTCGACAAAATTGTTTTTGATGGGTTTTTTCGTAATCAAATTAATTATTCTCAGGTAGACAAATCCCATTCTTAGGATTTTAAAAAAGGTTTCCCTTTTCCTTTTATACCCAGGCAGACAATGGGTTGCCTTAATTCATTGTTCTAAAAGGCCTTGAAGAAGTATTGTGATTGTGGATTTTAACATATTTTGTTCTCCTAAACGTTAGAAATATTAATAAACGTTTTATAATTGTTTTTATAAAGAACTTTATTTATTTAATAGAATAAAAAATAATCAAGAATTTATTTAAAAATATATTTCGCATAAGCAGGTCTCAATTTTCTGAAAAAACAACACATTTGATAGGTTTTATTTATTAATTGGATGAATAAAAATGAATCAAATGGTTGAATCAAAACAGGTGCAGAAGGTGGGGCGCAGTGGTGGAGAATCCGGGGGTAGAGAGAGGTTTCGTGGGATGCGGTCGAGTGGGGTGGAAGTGGGGGGGGGGTTACTTTGAGCGACTATTATATATTTTTGTATTTTTTTAATTTGAAAGCGGCTCTCAAATAAAAATCGACCTTTTTATCAGAATTTTAAATTAAAAATAATATATAAAATACAGCTTTTAACTGAAGGAAGAAGTTACCGAGCATCGCTCGGTGCCACCAGGTACTTAGTAAATAATCAACGAATCATTCTTTTCGAAAGCTATCCGCCGTGAATATCCGTGAAAGGCAGCCAAGAGTGTCAATTTGGTTGCATACATTCCAGGCGACCACGTCATTGCAACCAGGCCTCAATTTTGGGAAAAATATATCGTGATAGATTTTTTAATTAAACTAATTTGGTATTAACAAATGGTTGAATAAAAATAAATCATGTGGTTGAATCAAAACAAAACAAGTTGTTGATTAGATAAACAATTATTAAAATAATCAACTGATGGTCACATTCTCACTTATCTGAAATCATCGCGATACTCCTTATTTACACCCGCTTCTTTTATTTCAATCGCATTAAAATTTAATCACGACTATTAATTCATGATAAGTACACAAAAAAATCATTGGTGCCGTTTTTGAGAAAAAAAAACAAAAAAAACGAAAAATCTTTCATATAAATGTCAAATTGTAGTGTTCCGTTTTCAATCATAACTTGGTGTACTCCTTCTAGCCTATATCGAGCTTAATTTTCGAATTTCGTACCTCTGAGACTTATGGCTGCGAAATGCAGGGATTACATACGTACGTACGTACTCTGATCAATTAATTTTTGGCTCATTTTTGGCCTCTGGGGACCACAATATCAGGTTTTTTACTATTAAGGGCATCGATTCCTTCCACCTAGAAGTTCCAAAAACGAAATTAACTTTTTTCATCTCTGAGATATAAGCTCTCAAAGAGTCAGGACCCAGGCAGGCGATTGCAATACTTCACATTATATTCTATAGAATATAAATTTGAAATGAAAAATCGCTCGACTTTCTAGATACTATATATATATGTCTCCACTTGCTCCAGATCGAGATTATTTGACAATTTTATTTTATAAAGTAGCTGACTACGGGGCTAACCGAAGCCGGCTCTCGTTTCATTAATTATTTTTAAATTAACAGCAAAAATTTTGAATTGATTTGAAAATTATTGAAAATATGCAAAAAATTTTAACAAATTATTCTAGCGGTAGTGCTGCCATCTATATCTAATTACGTAAAGTACTACTACCTTCTTAATTTAATATTTTATTAATATAGATTAACGTACGAGCACAACTGGTTCATAGAGTAATTAATATAGAGTGAAAGGTTACCGTACATAGAAAAAGCGCTCTCAGCGACTGCAGTGCGAAAACTCTTAGTTCTTAAGAGTTATCCAAAGATCATAGAACATTCAAAATCTTTGTCATAAAAGATACATACCCTTTGTTATTATATATATAAGCGTATTTTATACTCTTGATAATGTCACCAAAATTTGCCCAGAAGAGAGCGGTTTCTGCCATTTTATTGCTCAATGATTTCGACCCGGTCTCGCCAGAGAGCTCTGTAACTCGTATACGCTAAAATACATTGACTCCTTATGAAGCCCCTTCCACTCTATATTACTCTATGAACTGGTTATAAATGTCTATATTAAAGAGTTAAAATGTGTTTTTTAACTATCATAGGTAGCTAAAAAGTTAAAAGTTAACATCCTGTTTATGGAATTGACCTGTAATATCTACTTCTATTATTAAAGGATATTTGTTTAAAAAGCAATTTTAGTTGTTCAAAGTTTTTTTTTTCGTATCTTGTTTAGCCTTCTTGTAACGTTTTTTGTTGATGTTTATTGAAATGAACATGAAATACGAATAAGCAAATACAAGAACAAGCAAAGCAAACTAACATGGCTATAACCTTGTAATAGTATATCGGAAATGTTCGCAAAAAAACGAAAATCTTGAAAATAATGCGGGTAATGTTTACCCGGTGTCTAGCCACTCATCCTTGCTAACCGGGATCTAGCCCCCTGGGCGTTGATTGATGAGTTTTAATTACAGATTCCATCCACCCTTAAAAAAAAACCACCGCCGCCTCCCTTAATCCTATTGTGAAATCTGCATTAGCATAATTTACATGCCACTAGGAGACGGGTAATCAGGTGCAAAGAGAATCGTTAAGATTCGCAAAAACGCCTGCTTTGCTTCGCGGCTCTTCTTTTTTTGATAAGCGCATTAGCAACGCCCTCTTATCTCAATCACAAGAACTAATCAATTATACTACATAGAACACAAGTAGCTAATTTTACTTTCACTTATCAATATTGAAAGTAACTATGTGTGGTGCCGCTTATAGCAGCGTGGAATAATTTAAATATTAATGAAATAAAAATTAATTTTTTATTGTTAGGATAAATAAACTGAATTTGCTTCTTTCCAGTAATTTATTTTGTTTTTCAAATGGTTATTTCAAATATTTCGAGAGCGTTCTCAGCATCTCTTCCTCAGTGGAAACTGTGGGACCACACAATAGGCAAGTCAGTGAGTTGTTATAATTACAGGTGTCAAAAAAGCACTCACCCACTCCCCCATCAATGTGCTATTGTGTGGTCCCACAGTTTCCACTGAGGAAGAGATGCTGAGAACGCTCTCGAAATATTTGGAATAACCATTTGAAAAACAAAATAAATTACTGGAAAGAAGCAAATTCAGTTTATTTATCCTAACAATAAAAAATTAATTGCACATTGGTGGGGGAGTGGGTGAATACTTTTTTGACACCTGTAATTATAACAACTCACTGACTTGCCTATTGTGTGGTCCCACAGTTTCCACTGAGGAAGAGATGATGAGAACGCTCTCGAAATATTTGGAATAACCATTTGAAAAACAAAATAAATTACTGGAAAGAAGCAAATTCAGTTTATTTATGCTAACAATAAAAAATTAATATATCCAGTACACACCAAGCCAGCAAAATTCTTATAAAAAAAAAAAATAATAATTATAGATAAAAAATGGACTGTAAGTAGGTTTATTAGAATTTAATATAAATTTTGGATTATAAAAATATGAATTTTAAAATTGAATACAAGTAAGTGATATTAGGAGTAACTAAAAACTATATAAATACAGATAAAAAGTTTGAAAATTGAACGTTAAATTCAGCTATTTGAAAAAATACAAATATGCACTAAGTTTATATACATATAAATCAATTATATACAAATTAACATAAGAATATTATTAATCAAACTTTAGACGAAGAAAATGGACGTATGCTTCTCGTTCACCCGGACTCCTTATCCAATCATGTTATATTTGGTTTTCAAAAACCTTAGGGAATTCTTGGAGAGATTTGAGAAACCAGTTCAATTTTATTAAAAATTAATTAATTAACGCCAATCGCGTTTTTAGCACAAATTGCTAAATATATAGCCAGATAACCGTGAAGCGTTCAACACAATTTAATCTATTTTCTAGTTGGTTGTAAATCAACTAAACAAATAGAAAAACTCAATATCAATCTCAATTAATGAAAAAACAAATAAATTTAAGCTTACGCGTTATCTGGCTATGGAATTAATATGAATTTTGAGCAGTCTCAAAATTCATACTAGATGCCCACAGCATAGAGTTCAAAATAAAAGGGGACAAAATATTATGGTTCAAACCTTTTTATAGGCACCAAAGCATGGAACTAAAGAGAAAAGGATGGAAAATAGTCCCTCAAAATTTAAGGTAGAGCACCACCTATCGTGGAATTCGACGCGGCGGTAGATTTCGAAAAGGAATATTTCGAGAGCTCAATTTGCTAGCACCAATGTGTACTCCAAAGAGCGCTTACACTAAATATACATGTATATAATCGAAAATATAATCTAACTAATTAAATTAGCGATTCTTGTAGTATATATCTGACCAAAAACATAAATGTGAAAAAGAGGCCAAGTTCAGTATAAACGGCTTCGCCGACAAAAGAGTTGAGATCTAAACGGGTACCAAGTTCCAGCAGTTTCTTAAATCATCGCTATAGGGATGTACAACGTTCTTCAATTGATTTAAAAGAAAATTTGTTACGTTTTTTAATATTAAATTTATAACTTGGCAAGTTATAATAGCCAATAACTTAGTTTAAAGTGATGATATTTAATACAAGCTTAAAATTTAGCTTTGTTAGTTGTTCTATTTAATACTACAAAGTATTTTTTGAAGCAGCTGTAATGTTTGCATGCTCACTGCTCATGCGTACAGAAACTATGCTGCTCACATCACTCACGCGTACCACCAGTGGTACGAGTACCACCAATTGTAGCTCAAATTGTAGTCCAAACTCTACCAGTATGCCAAATTTCAGATTTCTAGGATCAGCGGAAGTACTTTATGTTTTTGATTTGTTCGTGAGTGAGTCAGTCTGTTAAAAATGGCACTTTTCAGAGCTTAATAAATCAAGAACTATAACAGATTTATTCATGAAATTTGAGATTCTAGGTGTTCTAGTGGGCCTTATTAGGCATGCAAAATTTCTAGTGTGTTAAATATCAATTTATCGAATTTTATAATTAATTAAATTGGCAAATTGTAATATAAATATAATAATATTTGCTCTCATATATTTGTGAAACCAATTAATTATTAAAATGAAATAGAATAAAAATGTAATTATACATTTTTATCGAGACAACCACTTGTGAATAATTATTTTAATTAACAAAAAAAAAAACACCAAAAACAACCTAGCCGAAAAAGATCGTGACAGATCGAATTGTCAACACAAAAACCACCTAACCCGTGAATTTCATCCAAATCGTTAGAGCTGTTTTCGAGAAATCAATTCTATATACTAGTATATCTACTCTTATTAAACGAGCAAAATTATATATTTATTTATATATATATATTTATTTGTTTGTATATATATTTGTATCTTGGTTCTATTTTGAAAACGACTCTACCGATTTTGATGAAATTCGATCTCTCACGGTCTCATCTTCGACAAAATTGTTTTTGATGGGTTTTTTAGTAATCAAATTAATTATTCTCAGGTAGACAAATCCCATTCTTAGGATTTTAAAAAAGGTTTCCCTTTTCCTTTTATACCTAGGCAGACAATGGGTTGCCTTAATTCATTGTTCTAAAAGGCCTTGAAGAAGTATTGTGATTGTGGATTTAAACATATTTTGTTCTCCCTAAACGTTAGAAATATTAATAAACGTTTTATAATTGTTTTTATAAAGAATTTTATTTATTTAATAGAATAAAAAATAATCAAGAATTTATTTAAAAATATATTTCGCATAAGCAGGTCTCAATTTTCTGAAAAAACAACACATTTTGATAGGTTTTTATTTATTAACAATTGGATGAATAAAAATGAATCATATGGTTGAATCAAAACAGGTGCAGGAGGTGGGGTGCAGTGGTGGGGGATCCGGGGGTAGGGCGAGGTTTCGGGGTTGGGGTCAAGCGGGGTGGGGGGGGGGGTACAGTGGGCGAATACTATATATATTTGTATTTTTTTAATTTGAAAACGGCTCTCAAATAAAAATCGACCTTTTTATCAGAATTTTAAATTAAAAATAATATTAAAATAAAGTTTTTAACTGAAGGAAGAAGTTACCGAGCATTGCTCGGTGCCTCCAGGTACTATATATATATATATACAAGAATTTCTCATTTAATAATATAAAAATAAGATGTAGGTAATTATTATTGTATAGCTTACACTTTGCTTGGGATCCAACTACTGTCCATTTGTGAATATATCGTGCAAGATGAAATATTTCTTGTCTTCGCCGCAGCCTCTTCCCCGAACCCCGGCCGACGGGGCTATTTGATATTCCAGCCATATTTTCCGGTTGAATGAATTTAAATCCAACTTTTAAAGTTTAATATCAAGTATTTATGGTAGGCGCTTTTCGCTTTGCTGCCCTTGTCTGACAAGAAACCTCTATAAAGGGCTGCTGGCTGCTTCTCTTTGGGATGGTCCTTAGTTCCATTTCGGCCCCCAGGCGTTGCTTTCCTTGTTACTCCCCTCATCCCGTCCCCCACGGCTTTTCCAATCCCCAAACGGGCAATTTCCCGCACAACACCAGTCAAACAACCCATACACCTTCATATCCTTTTATTTTACTATTATTATTATTACTATTACTATTATTTTATCAACTACATTGCTCATAATAGATTCTTAAATTTTTTTTCTAAACTCGGTACGCTGTTTTCAGTTTCGGTGAATTAATACGTAATTTTAAATTATAAATACATAAAGCTGATATTCATTTCATTTTAATATTTTCTTACCTATAGTCAAAAGGCCGTTTCTAGAATAATAGAAATTAAGAAAATTATTCTTTACTAATTTGAAACAGGTTTGGACTTGTATTTAGTAGCATCCTTAAAATGCTTTAGCTCTAAAAGAAGAGTGATCATTCTATCCACGCCCTTTTTATTCATTTTCCTCCATTATATTTTAATAAAAGAATCGCTAAAATAAATTAAATTGAAAGTTTATTTTTGCCGAGAGTTAAGCAGAATTTTTATAAATTAAAGGATACGATAAAAGAGTCTGTGTTCTGCTGGAAAAATAAATTTTTAATTTATTTATTAAGGGACTATAGTTTCGAGTGCTTTGTCCTCTTCATCAGTCTATTACACGTCAATCATAGTAAAATTGGTTAGGTATGATCGAAAAAAAATTTTTAGGCCTTAAACGACATGAATATATTAATTTCGGCTCTTAAAAAAAGATTAAAAACCACTGCCCTAGACCACAGATTAAGTTTACAAAATTTGACTAAGATAGGTCCAAAGGAGTAGAATTTCCATTTTTCGACCCCCCCCCCTCTCATTTTGGGTTGTTAGTTTTTGCATTTCTACTTCTCTAAAGACCCAGAGATTATGTAAACATTTTTGTTCTATTTCATTTGATTAATAAATCAATGTATTCATTTTATATCTCAATCTTAATTAATCAATTTATTTATTTTAAAACCCACTAATATTTAATTACAAATCTTATGTACTTATTTAGCTATTAAAATTAAGAAATAGTTGAAATCATGAGAAAATAATTTCTTTATTTAGGAGGCTTTTAGTTTTTTTTTTTAAATAAATTATAATTTTATAGAATTTTTTTTTCAATTTTATTCTATTAATTAATCAATTTATTTATTTTAAAACCCACTAATAGTTAATCACACATATTCTGTATAAAACTATTAAAATTAAGAAATTAAAATGGGGATAGGGAGGATCCAATTGACTTGATTGGGGAATAATGGAATTGAAATAAATATCGGAAAAGAGGTTTTTTATCTAATTAGATATTTCCTCTTATAAAAACAAGGACTAAAGATGAATAAGGACACTCGATGGTGGAGAAGCAATCTCCGAAATCGAAGCTAAAATACAAGGTATACATTAATTAATGTAAAATAATTGGTTTAATAAAATTTATAAAAAAAAAAGAAATTAAAATGGGGAATAGGGAGGAATCCAATTGACTTGATTGGGGAATAATGGAATTGAAATAATTATCGGAAAAGAGGTTTTTTTATCTAATTAGATTTTTCCTCTTATAAAAACAAGGACTAAAGATGAATAAGGACACTCGATGGTGGAGAAGCAATCTCCGGAATCGAAGCTACAATACATGGTATACATTAATTAATGTAAAATAATTGGTTTAATAAAATTTATAAAAAAAAAGAAAAAAAGAAATTAAAAATGGAGGGACAAGATAGATTGAATAATGGAATTGAAATAATTATCGGAAAAGAGATTTTTTTATTTAATTAGTTTTTTCCTCTTATTAAAAACAAGGACTAAAAGATGATCAAGGACACTCGATGGTAGAGAAGTAATCTCCGGAGTCGAAGCTCAAAATACAATGTATGCACAAATTCATGTAAAATAAATGGTTTAATAAAAAAAAAGAAATTAAAATGGAGAATGACGAGGTCCTGATTGGATCGAGATATGGAATTGGAATAATTATCGGAAAAAGAGGTTTTTTATCTAATTAGTTTTTCCTCTTAATAAAAACAAAGACTAAAAGATGATCAAGGACAGTTGATGGTGGAGAAGTAATCTCCGGAATCGAAGCTCAAAAACAATGTATTAATAAATTCATGTAAAATAATTGGTTTAATAAAGAAATTAAAATGAATGAGAATTAAGAGATTGGTTGGAATAAGGAATTGGAATAATTATCGGATAAGAGGTTTTTTATTTAAATAATTTTTTCCTCTTATTAAAAAAAGGACTAAAAAGATGATCAAGGACACTAGATGGAGAAGTAATCTCCGGAGTCGAAGCTAAAATACAATGTATACATTAATGTAAAATAATTGGTTTAATAAAATTAAAAAAAAGAGCGAAATTAAAATGAAGAGAAGGAAACGGGGGATAATTATCGGAAAAGAGGTTTGTTTTATTTAATTGGTTTTTTCCTCATATTAAAAACAAGGACTAAAAAGATGATCAAGGACAGTCGATGGTGGGGAAGTAATCTCCGAAGTCGAAGCTCAAATACAATGTGTACATTATGTAAAATAATTGGTTCAATAAAATTTCTAAAAAAAAAAAGAAATTAAAATGGAAGTGAGAAATTGGATTGAGATAATGGAATTGGAATAATTATCGGAAAAGAGGTTTTTTTATTTAATTAGTTTTTCCTCTTATTAAAAACAAGGACTAAAAGATGATTAAGGACAGTTGATGGTGGAGAAGTAATCTCCGAGTCGAAGCTCAACTACAATGTATACATTAATTCATGTAAAATAATTGGTTTAATAAAATTTATAACAAAAAAAAAAAAAAAGAGAAATTAAAATGGATGAGAAGGATGAGGATGAGGGAAGGATACCAGTCGATTTGATTGGGGAATAATGGAATTTAAATAATTATCGGAAAAGAGGTTTTTTTATCTAATTAGATTTTTCCTCTTATTAAAAACAAGGACTCAAGATGAATAAGGACACTCGATGGTGGAGAAGCAATCTCCGGAATCGAAGCTAAAATACAAGGTATACATTAATTAATGTAAAATAATTGGTTTAATAAAATTTATAACAAAAAAAAAAAAAAAAAGAAATTAAAATGGATGAGAAGGATGAGGGATGAGGGAAGGATACCAGTCGATTTGATTGGGGAATAATGGAATTTAATATAATTATCGGAAAAGAGGTTTTTTTATCTAATTAGATTTTTCCTCTTATTAAAAACAAGGACTCAAGATGAATAAGGACACTCGATGGTGGAGAAGCAATCTCCGAAATCGAAGCTAAAATACAAGGTATACATTAATTAATGTAAAATAATTGGTTTAATAAAATTTATAACAAAAAAAAAAAAAAAAAAGAAATTAAAATGGATGAGAAGGATGAGGGATGAGGGAAGGATACCAGTCGATTTGATTGGGGAATAATGGAATTTATATAATTATCGGAAAAGAGGTTTTTTTATCTAATTAGATTTTTCCTCTTATTAAAAGCAAGGACTCAAGATGAATAAGGACACTCGATGGTGGAGAAGCAATCTCCGAAATCGAAGCTAAAATACAAGGTATACATTAATTAATGTAAAATAATTGGTTTAATAAAATTTATAACAAAAAAAAAAAAAAAAGAAATTAAAATGGATGAGAAGGATGAGGGATGAGGGAAGGATACCAGTCGATTTGATTGGGGAATAATGGAATTGAAATAAATATCGGAAAAGAGGTTTTTTTATCTAATTAGATATTTCCTCTTATAAAAACAAGGACTAAAGATGAATAAGGACACTCGATGGTGGAGAAGCAATCTCCGAAATCGAAGCTAAAATACAAGGTATACATTAATTAATGTAAAATAATTGGTTTAATAAAATTTATAAAAAAAAAAGAAATTAAAATGGGGATAGGGAGATCCAATTGACTTGATTGGGGAATAATGGAATTGAAATAATTATCGGAAAAGAGGTTTTTTTTATCTAATTAGATTTTTCCTCTTATAAAAACAAGGACTAAAGATGAATAAGGACACTCGATGGTGGAGAAGCAATCTCCGGAATCGAAGCTACAATACATGGTATACATTAATTAATGTAAAATAATTGGTTTAATAAAATTTATAAAAAAAAGAAAAAAAGAAATTAAAATGGAGGACAAGATAGATTGAATAATGGAATTGAAATAATTATCGGAAAAGAGATTTTTTTATTTAATTAGTTTTTTCCTCTTATTAAAAACAAGGACTAAAAGATGATCAAGGACACTCGATGGTAGAGAAGTAATCTCAGGAGTCGAAGCTCAAAAACAATGTATGCACAAATTCATGTAAAATAAATGGTTTAATAAAAAAAAAGAAATTAAAATGGAGAATGACGAGGTCCTGATTGGATCGAATATGGAATTGGAATAATTATCGGAAAAAGAGGTTTTTTCTTAATTAGTTTTTCCTCTTAATAAAAACAAAGACTAAAAGATGATCAAGGACAGTTGATGGTGGAGAAGTAATCTCCGGAATCGAAGCTCAAAAACAATGTATTAATAAATTCATGTAAAATAATTGGTTTAATAAAGAAATTAAAATGAATGAGAATTGGATTGGTTGGAATAAGGAATTGGAATAATTATCGGATAAGAGGTTTTTTATTTAAATAGTTTTTTCCTCTTATTAAAAAAAGGACTAAAAAGATGATCAAGGACAGTCGATGGTGGGGAAGTAATCTCCGAAGTCGAAGCTCAAATACAATGTGTACATTATGTAAAATAATTGGTTCAATAAATTTCTAAAAAAAAAAAGAAATTAAAATGGATGAGAATTGGATTGAGAAATGGAAGTGGAATAATTATCGGAAAAGAGGTTTTTTTTTATTTAATTAGTTTTTTCCTCTTATTAAAAACAAAGACTAAAAAGATGATTAAGGACAGTTATGGTGGAGAAGTAATCTCCTGAGTCGAAGCTCAACTACAATGTATACATTAATTCATGTAAAATAATTGGTTTAATAAAATTTAAAAAAAGTCATGTACCCAGCCAATAGGCGGCATACTTTTAAATCCGGCCCTGATTATACGATCTAAATAAAAGCAGGGTTTCTATTTGCTATAAATACAATACCTCTTTTAATCATGTGACCATGTATTTTCAAAATAGTGATTTTTTTTTTAATTTCTACCCTAAAATAGGTAACCCCAGATCAATTTCGTCTCCGTCACGTGACAATAGTAGCAAAGAAGAGATGGGAGGGGTGAGGGGGGGGGGGCATAAATCAATGTCGGAGTGGCAAAGTCAATTAGGAACTTCGCAAATAATTCATGGCGCCCTCAGCCCTTAACCCTCTCCCCCATAAGAGAACCTTCGCTAAGATTCAAAAGATTGTTTGCCTATGAAAAGCTAAAAGGAAAGAAGGGGGGAGGGGGTTGAAAATCAAACAATTTCCCGCCCCCCCTCACACACAAAGAAAGAAAGAAAGGCCAAAGCAGGCAGCCAAGGGCACCAATCCGTCTTGTTGGAACCGGCTACCCGCCCCCCGCACCCGCGCCTAGCACCAACAGATTCGCTTTGAGAGAAAATTACATTCTCTGACCCTACCCCCCCTGCCCCCTCCTCTTTTGACGGCCCCCAATTCATCCGAGAAGAACAAAAAGTGAAAAAGTCGTTTCACCTATAAAAACGACTGAAAAACGATCACGCCCCCGACCTAATGACCAATCTTGCCACTCACTCCGTTTTTAAGCCGGAGAAGAAAAAAAATTGATTAAATTCAGATAAGGATGAGAGAGGGTGCGGGGTGGGGGCACTTGAAAATCAGAATTCCATCTATTTTTAACTCTGTCCTTCTTTTTAAGGGTCAATAAAGATGAAAGAAAGGGAAATTGGGCTAATCAATCAAATTCTGAATTTCCAAGTACCTACTTGTATACCTATTTGAATGAAGAAATAAGAGTATGAGGGACTTATTAGGAAAATCGAAATAAACACTTGAGTGTGTATGAGTGTAGCCATGCTATAAATTTACATAATACAGAGGGGTCCAAAAAAATGTATCCACTGTTTAAAAGTCCATAACTTGCAAACTAATCGATGAAGTTGTCTCATTTTTGGTGAAAGTGTAGCTTAAAGTCCAACTTAAAGATATCACTGTATGTTTTCGAAATGGTCACCATTTACATCCACACACAAACGATGTCGCCGAACTGCAGCACAAACTACTGACTGCAACGTGTTCAGTTGGATATTTGCACATGAGTGTATGATGGATTCTCTAAGTTCATCCTATATGCGTGGCTTTTGTCGATAAAAGACCTCCTTTAGTTTTCCCCACAGGTAAAAGTCCAGAGGAGTTAGGTCTGGGGAATGTGGTGGATACTCCACAGCACCTCTACGGCCTATCCATCTTCCTGGTAGATTTTCGTCGATTCCACTTTGCTGTCTTCAAAATTAGCCGAACACTTGAACGACTCACTCCAGTTTCACGGGCACACTGTCTCACAGACTTCTGTGGTGAGGGAGTGAATTGTTGTAACACACGACAGGAGTTAGCTGGACTTGTTACTGTTACAGGTCATCCAGATCGTTGTTTGTGTGAATCTTTAATACAGCTTCAAATTTGTCTCGAATGCGACGAATCGTTAAACGTGTCGGTGGCTCTGTTTGATACACATTTCGCCATTGCCGTTGAACCTCATTAATGTTTTCGTACTTAAAATACTACTTCAAAACTGAATTCCTTTCATCGAATGTAAGCCTTCCGCCAGTAAACTTTGATAAATTAACTAGATCGCCAATTTCCGCGTTTGATTTTCCCTTTTTAAATAAATCGATAATAATTGAGCGAATTTTTTCATCAACAACCTTTCCACGAGTCATTTTTACTAATAATAAACAAAACAAACTTTCTTTTGTTGGAAAAAGGCAAATCCTACTTTATTATTTCACATATTCAAAGATTCTTAAAAAAAAAATACGTGAAAAGCAAAGAAGTATTTTTTAAATAAAAATATGTTTTTAACAATTAAAAAATAATTTTAAGTTAAATGTTACAATAAAATGTTTTAAATTGTTTAAAATGTTGTTCCAAATGATAATAAAAATAAATATTTAAATTAAATTTACCGTGAATTAGCATAATTTTATTTAAAAAGAAAAAATATTGGTGGACCAATTGAGATGGGACGGGGCTCGTATAGTGTTATTTACATCGAGCAGAAGGCAACCTCATTGAAATGAATAATCTACTCTCTGCAACATAAAATCTTTTTAATGTTATTATACAATTATTGCGTATGTTTTTGCGCTCTTAGTTAAAAAGATCCATAACCTTGTGTAATAACAAACAAACAAAAGAGATATTAGATAAGACCGTTTGATTCTTCTCTAATGATAATTTAGTGGGGTGTAAATGGGGGTGGTGTGGGGGTGGGTGGTTGTCCCCTGTTTAAAAGGAGAAAAGGTGCATTGGCCCCAGGATGAGGATAACCTTCATTCTTAACGATCCATTTGTGTTGCAATGACCGAAACGCTTGCGTCGGAAGGCGATAATAAAAAGAATAACAATAAAAGTAAAGGGGTCTTTGGAGTTCATATAATATTTGCGGCAGATGGGAGCCAGAGAGCGGAGATACGGGGATACGGAGGATACGTGGCTCTTCTCTATCAGACTGTGATTTACTGGCAGCGAAAAGGGAAGCAGCCAGGGGGGGGGTTCCGGGGGACCAGACACCGTAAATAGGCTGATCCGAAAAAAAAAACGTTTCCGCATACCTAATCAAGTCAGGCCAGTCAAGATAACCCACAAAATGAATCTTTTTACACACGAGCTCTTGAAATATTTATTTAAATCAGCGTACCTATACGGGTTTTTCCAAATACTTTCTATATTTGAATCCATTCTATATGGGGGTTATTTCATGTCAATTCAACGACGCTTTGTCGGTGACCCTCTTCGATTTTCTTGATTTTGTGATATGTTATTATATAACTGGCATTTCCACGCCAAATCAGATCGGTTTGAAAAGTTTTAATTTTTGATTTCCTTCATTTTTTTAAACATTTTTTTAGTACCCATCGAAAAACTTTTCCTGGTAAATTTTGACATTTTTTTTGATCACCGGTTTAAAAGATGTCAAATTTCGGTTTTTCGCTCATAACTTCTTCAAAAAATTTTTTATAATTTTTCTCATTAATATATCAAAAAATACACTAATACGTCAACGAGAATTATTTTGACCGCTCTTATTTGAAAAAGATATTTTATCGCAAGACTACTGCGGAGCTCTTAAGTCTGAACCAAGGCTAATAGACCGAGCGCTCTGGACTGGGAGATCGAATATATAACATCTGAGATTTCAAATTAACTTGGTGATCCATCCGAATGTCTAGCGGGCTATACGCGAAATGACGTTGGATTGTAGATAAGTAGATCACATCTTTTTCTCTTTTGGTTCAGACTTAAGACTCCGCAGACTCCGATAGCGTAATCGGCAGTAGTCTCGCGATAAAATAGCTTTTTCAAATAAGCGCGGTCAAAATAATTCTCATTGACGTATCAATTATTCTTTGATATATTAATGAGAAAATTTTTTTAAATATATTTAAGATCATTATTTCAAGAAATATATAAGTTCAAATATTATTTTCACTCAAAATTTGACAAAAATTCCCTACAGTTGATTCGCGATTGAATCAAATGTAGAAAACATTCGGCTAATATTAATTGTTAGAAAACAATTTTTTTGAGCTATTAACGAAGATTCTTAATAATATTAAATTAAATATAATATGATTATTCCATTTAAGAGAAACAAGAAAGAAGGATATAGGAGAAGCTTATGAATATAGGTAATTTGATTTTAATTATTCAAAAAAAAAAAAAAGGTGTAATAAAATAAACGACTATTTTTCTTTTGACTTTGATCTTTTTTTTTTGCTATAAATATTAAAAAAGGCAAATTAAATTAAATGTATTTAATGTGAGATAAAACTTAATTTGAAATTAAAATACTTCCTTTTAGTGGGCGCAGAGAGAGATAAAAACTAATACCCGCCCACCTTTTTCTTCTCTTTAAGGCAAAGTTGTATTAATTATAAGGATTTAAATAACATCATTTCCATTTAAGTAGATTTTTAGACAATATATATATAGGTAGATAGGGGGGGGGGGGGGGCTAAGAGGATGGATGATATAATAGGATTATTAAAATATTCAAATGAACTCGTCGTCTCTCTCTGGATGAATAATTGTTTTAAATTATCTTCTATATATAGTAGTTGTCAATGTGTTTTCATTAATATTCCCCCCTCCAGGAGGGTGGTTTCTTTTTCTTTTTAAACTTGGAATCAAGTCCGCCCGGCTGGCAAATTATAATCCCATCTTATGTTCATGCAAATAGAGGGGGCGAATTTTTATACCAACTTGGCAGATTTTTACACGTGTTTTTTTTTTGAACACGTGTTGCAACAGCATTCAAAAAGCATTCAAAACTCACGCCCAGAGAGATGGATGGCGAGAGCTGCGCTTGTCTTTTAAAAAAGAAGTGGAGGACTAAAGAGGGGGGGGGGGGGGGTGAAGAATAAAAGAGAAAAAAAATTACACAAGACTAAAGGTGAAAAGTTTTCATTTCATTTTCAAAGAGTCACGTGTTACACTGGTGAAAGGAATAAGTTGCCAAAAAAAAAAAGTTTGAAACAATTATTACACTTTCCACAAGAAAAAAAGACAAGAGGATTATTAAATCGAGATTTTTTTTTATTTTCTTTTTACATCATGTACTTTTTACTTTGATAGTCCAAGAGCTGGTGACACATTTTTATCGGATTTGACCCAACTAGAAATAATGCGTAGTTGCACAGGGAATGGCCAGTTTGGCTGGTCTAAGCAGGTGGACCAGGTATTCGCATGGTGTGAGTGCGGTAAAAAATACATATGTGTTAAAAAATATTTTTGACCCACAATGAAATTATAAAAATTATAATTTATAGTTAATAATAAACATAATATATTCAACGCCAGACATGATGCTATATTTTTCATGTTGTAAAAATACACCTTTGGGTGGTCTGGTTCCACGTCCCACCACTCAAATGATCTGGGGTAAATATATTATGTTTATAATTGACTACAAATTATAATTTTTATAATTTCATTGTGGGTCAAAAATATTTTTTAACACATATGTATTTTTGACCGCACTCACACCATGCGCAGTACCTAGTCCACCTGCTTAGACCAGCCAGACTGGCCATTCCTTGTACAACTATCATAGACGGTACTATTACGCATTATTTCTAGTTGGGTCAAATCCGTAGTCAAAAATGTGTCACCAGCTCTTGGACTATTACCAATACAGGGATATGGTCAAGTATTGTAATCGTGCATAAAAAAGTGTTTTTTTTTGCTTCGTTTTTTCGAAATATCTCAAAAACTGCTTAAACTAATTTGATTAAAAAATTAGGCGAAACCATGGCATTTCGGTCTACAAAAAGTCCTAATAAGTGAACATGGAAAAAATTATATTTTTCGAGATAATAACTGTTTTGTCAAAATATCTGTTAGTGCAAATTTTTGTGATCAAGCTAGCTCAAAAACTAGTATGAATATCAAAACCAAATTTTATATATAGTTTTGATGCATTGAGATTAAGAGCTGATTAGATTTTGGTGAATATCAACCAAAAATTATGGGAAGGAGGGGGTTAAAAATTAAAATTATAATGTAAAGAAATGAGTATCTATTTGAGAAAGAAAAGATTAAATTTTTTCTCAAAATCAACTTGTGATTTATAATCAAACCAATTATTTTACATGAATAAAATGCATACATTGTATTTGAGCTGACTTCTGAGATTATTTCCCCACCATCGACTGTCCTCTTCTTGAGCTTGACAACATCTTTTTAGTCCTTGTTTTTAATAAGAGGAAAAACTAATTAAATAAAAAAAACTCTTTTCTGATAATTATTCCAATTCCATCGTCTCCTGAATCCTGTCTTCGTTTTAATTCTTTTTTAAATAAAAAAACCTCTTTTCCGATAATATTTATTTCCCATTCACCTCTATTCCTCTATTTCTTTTCTTTTTTTTAATTTTATTAAACCAATTATTTTACATTAATTAATGTATAAATTGTATTTTAGCTTCGACTCCGGAGATTACTTCTCCACCATCGACTGTCCTTGATCATCTTTGTAGTCCTTGTTTTTAATAAGAGGAAAAACTAATTAAATAAAAAAACCTCTTTTCCGATTCATTCAATCATTCATTAAATTCAATCCGAATTAATTTCTTAATTTTAATTCCTATAAACATAATATTTGTAATGAACTATTAGTGAGTTTTAAAATAAATAAAGTGATTAATTAATAGGATGAAATTGAAAAATTGTTTCTCTAATTATAATAATATAGGTATATGAAAAACTCTCTTAAAAAGTCTCTTAAATATAAATAAATGCAATAAAAAAAAAGGAAGATAAAATATTTTTAATGCTATTTGAAAACTACATATAAGTAGAGGGTGGGAGGGCGTGGGGGGGGGTAGGGGAGTGCGAGGTTTAATGCCCATCTAGAGTATGATTTTTAGTAGAGCGATATAGAAAAGTTTGTTCAAATCCTTTGAGACATTTTCCTTTGGAGTAAAAAGTTTTAAAACAAACTGAAATTTAGATGAAATAGAGTCTCAGAAGAATTGAGTGGGGGAGAAAAAAAAAATTGACAAAAACGTATATGAGATCGAAATTTGTTTTCTTTCAATTTTGTAATAGGCCTTAATTTATTTATGATGTTTAAATATTAGTTTATCCTAAAGATTCAATTTCGATTTAAACTGAATTAGAGAGGATATAAAACTTTATCTAATAAACAGTACTTATTGATTCAATGCTAGGTCTCAAACTACTGGAGTTGGAAAATTTTGTATATATATATTTTTTTTTATTTAAACTTTAAATGGGGTAAAAAACAACGAAACAAAACTCTAAAATCATTTCATTTGATGACATTACGGTTTTTCCGGAACTAGAAATTGGAAATTTTATTTGAATGTTATTTTCAAAACATAAATTCTTACTATTGGCAGGATGCGCGACGAAAACGACATCTGACGGCTGCATTAAATCATGCTCTAGAACCGTGAAAGAGGTGCTAAATGCTTTATAAAATTAATTTATTTTTACATTATTTGTTACTTTACTTGTTTGTTACTCAATTAAAATTCGAAGTTATAACTGAAAAACTAAGACCATATGCTTTTATCTATGTTTATTATCCTTTATAATCACGTAGTTTTAGTTTTTTTAGTAATAACTCGAGTTCTAATTGAGCTAAAAATAAGGGGTAGGTAATTTGACAATCAAAGAGGAAGCTGTTTTATATTATGTCAACGAAATATTGTGATTTAAAATATATATTATAAAATATCTAATGGTACTCGAAAATAGGTCATAATGGCCTTTTTCGTCGTTTTGACAGATAATAACTCCAAAACAAGAGCTAATTGGTAATTTTCATGGTGATTATTGAATTGAGCAGGTGGAAATACATAAGAATCAGCTATTTTTGCATTGCGAGGATGGGAAATGAAAGATGGACAAAAATCACCACTGAATGGTGCCCGTTGAATAAAACCAGGGACCGAGGAAGACCGCCGAATAGATGGTCAAATGAACTGGACAGGACAGTCGGAAGAGACTGGATGAGGACTGCGAGGAATAGAAAAGTATGGAACATATTGGGAGAGGCCTATGCCCTAAGGGGCCTAGTTCCATCATAATGTGTACAATTGTAAATATAATATAAGTATAAATATATTGTAAATATGTTGTAATTTATTGTGTATTGCTTGATTAAATAAAATGTAAAATTGAACTAAATAAAGGCCATAATAATAAATAATAATAATAATAAAAAGCTATTTTTGAGCCCGATACATTTTCATTGTTGACTTGTGTTATCTATAGCAATCTGATTGTAAATAAATAAATTAGACAACCTATTGAGTAAAAGATATAGGTACTTTTGGATAAATAATAAATTGCTAAGAGTATATATTTTTTGTTTTCAGCCATGTCCGGATGCGAATGACTTCCGTGAGCAACAATGCCAGGCTTTTGAGCGGGAGCCTTATGAGGGGGTGTGGATGCGGTGGCGAGCCCATTGGGATCCCCATGCTCCTTGTGCCCTCACCTGCCGGGGATACCCCGATTCCGAGAGGAGCAGAGATATTGGGGACGAACCCAGCCAGTCCCTGGACGAGCCACCGCATATTGTGGTCAAACTGGCAGAAATTGTACAAGACGGGACACGGTGTCGTCACGGAAGCCTCGATATGTGCATTGACGGCCGATGTCAGGTAAGAGAAATATGTTATATCTTATATCTAATTGAAATTTTTTATTTATTTTCAATTTTTCATATTTTTTTTATTTGTCATGAACTATAAGTGAATTTTAAAATATAATTTAAATTTGCTAATTTTAATAAATTTTATTTGTCATTAACTATTATTGTGTTTTAAAATAAGTAGCTTATAAGTTATAATGAAAGGCAGTCCATAAATTATTTAAATTTTATTAAATTTCCGGCGTTTCGGAGACTTTTTTCTCTCCTTCTTTAGGGTATTGAATAGTTATTGATGGGTGAGTATAACTCGGTTCCCATTTGTCTCTCTCTTCTTTAGTGATAACAACAATATTACAATACGAGTTTTTCGTGCGTGCCTTCGGCACGCCCTCGAAGCACGTCCCTCCGGGCAGCGTCTCGGTCCAAAAATTTTATTCCTCTTAAAAAACCACACTCCAAATGTATACACGTAAACTACCGAAAATACATCGTCTCTTAAAAGTTTCGCCTCTTTAATTTTTGAGTGGCTAGGGGGGGGGGGGAATAATTATCAATATATTTAATGTTTCTTTAAAATGAATTGGAGTCTTTCATTTCAAAATTCGAGTCCAAATTACAATTATATTTCAAATTTGCCTGGTTAATGAAAATCGATTGGAGCCATCAGTTTAAAATCCGAGCTGACAATTATATTTCAAATTTGCCTCGTTAATTAATATATATTTAATGTTTCTTAATTTAAAATCTATTGATGTTTTTTCATTTTCATTCGAGTTCAAATGAATACAATATTATCTCGACACAAAGTCTAAATCAAAAATATATAGTTTTAGTAACAGAAATCAAGATATAAATATTAATGTTGCATTGGTGTAATGGCTAGAGCTGATGCCCTTAGTTCAAGAGTTCGTCGGTTCGATTCTAGGCAAGAGGGTAATTTTTTTAAAGAAAATTCTCTCAGCGTTGTTACAAATTAATCTAGGCTTTTATATATAGTATTGTTGCTATCACTGAAAAGATAGACAAATGGGAACCGAGTTATACTCACCCATCAATAACTATTCAATACCCTAAAGAAGCAGAGAAAAAAAGTCTCCGAAACGCCGGAAATTGAATAAAATTTAAATAATTTATGGACTTCCTTTCATTATAACCAACTTATTTCGCTTACCAGTCCGTCTTTCTAAGAAAATAAATAAAACTTAAATTTTCTAATTTTAATAAATTATATTTGTCATGAACTATTAGTGGGTTTTAAAATAATAATTTAAATTTACTAATTTTAATAAATTTTATTTGTCATGAACTATTAGTGGGTTTTAAAATTAAAAAATCACGTCGGCTTCGTCGAGCAAGCCGATTATAATTAGTACCTATATAGAATATTTATATTTTATAGTTGCTTTAGTATCCACATATAAAGAAAATATTTTTTCTTAAATTCAAAAGTTAATTCAATTTTTGTGGTTTAAAATTTCAATCATTTCTAAAATAAATCTTTTTTCTAAATTCTGTATGATTGTCTATTTTCAATATATTTATTTGTTTATAGGTGCTTTATATTATTTTCTTAAAGCAACTATTTTTTCAAATTTTAATTCATTGATTTTAGGAAAATTTCTCCTGATCTGTATGATTGTGTATTTTTAAAAATATTTAATTTTTTATAGTTACTTTATAATCAGTTCTTAAATCAACTACTTTTACAAAATTTCATTGATAAAGGGACAATTTATTTGTCCCAAAACATTTTGACATTGTTTTCATAAAAGAACTGTATTAACTATTTATTTCGGGGGTCGGGTAGGCTAGGCGGTAGCATGTCAGCCAGCTAACCAAGAGGACCCGAGTTCGAATCCGGCTCGAGGCATCCGGCTAAAATCTGACCCCCGAGGTAGAGACAAATTTAAAAATAAAATAAATAGTATCGTAAATGGCTTATGGCTACCAAGGCCAAAAAAGCCAAAAAAAAAAAAAAAAAAAAACAAACTATTTATTTCAAACTGTCGCTAAAATATTAAAAGAAAAAATATTTATTTTATTTTACAGTAATGTAATAAGGTAGAAAAATTTTACTATAAAATTTAGATTTTTATTTTAATTTTTAAGTAAATGAACCGTGTAAGTCAAATAATTTATTCAATAATTTCTCACTTAATTTTACATTTCTAGAAATTATTTATTATTTTGTGAAAAAGGGGAGAGATGAAATTGAGCATCTGACTGGATTTAAACTCATGTGATCTTTCTTCTCTTAGCTTAAGTTTAAAGTATAATAAATCCATTCTTAAGCTATAGTACCTGGAGCCACCGAGCGATGCACGGTAAGACCTGACCCCCCCCCTCCCGAAACCACACACCTCGCCCCCACCAATGCACCCCCACTCTGCCCCAACCGCGCCTCCCACCCCCGGATCCTCCACAACTGCACCCCACCTCCTGCACCTCCCACATCCACCCCACCCCGCACCCAGTTTTTGCATTTCTAGCTTTCTAATGGTCCACATATATATTATGTGTATATTTGTTTACTCGTACACCAATTTGCCCACATTCCTTCATATTGATAAACATTATAAAAAAATAAATAGGAAAATAATAATAAAAAAATAATCGTATAGGATCTGAAATAAAAACATAAAATTAAATAAGATTTGTTTCCAAGTTATATAAAAAAGCCACTTCAACCACTTTCTTTGTAAACACACCTGTAATGTTATGATTTAGACACCTGTTAATTAAAAACAAACAAAAAATTCCTAATTTTAATATAATATATTAATATTTGCTATAACCCACTAGTGGGTTTTAAAATTAAAAAATCCAATTAAAAATAAAAGATAATTGAAAAAAATGTAAACAAACTTTTTCATTGAGATTTTCATCTATCAATAATTACTTTAATTAAGAAAAGATCAATTAAGATTAAATTTGACGAGGTCCAGACCTGGCCAGATCGCTTTCTCATCCTCAAAACTTGTTAATAGAATTTGTTTCATCAAAATCCGTAGAGTCGTTTTCAAAATAGAACCAAGATACAAATATATATATATATATATATAAATAAATATACAAACAATTTTTGCTCGTTTAATAAGAGTAGATAAGAGAGATCACAGGTTCGAATCCAGTCAGGTGTTCAATTTCATATCTGTTTTTTATTTTTCAAAATAATTAATAATTTCTAGATTTGTAGCATTAACAATCAGAAATTATTGAATGAAGTATTTGACTTTTCAGTATAATTACTATGTATTGAATGTATTTATGATGAATTGTATTTTTTTGTTTTTTAGCAAGTGGGCTGCGATCTGCAGATTGGCTCTGGGAAGCGTGTAGATGAGTGTGGCGTTTGTGGGGGTGATGGAACTTCTTGTACTCAGCCCCTCTACCATTGGGAAGAGGCTGCTGCATCACTCTGCAGTGTCACATGTGGAGGAGGTAACCATTCACTTTTACACCTTCTAGAAAAACAATAAGCCGAATGGAAACGAAATTCAGAACCTTCACATTTTTTATGGAATATTATTTTTCAAAAACTAAACTGATTTTAAATAGTAGATTATGTAAAGAATTTAAAATATATATTTTCGTTTAAATATCTCGAAAAAATTACTTTTCAACTCTCTCTAAAAAATGAGATTGATGAAAAAGGGGGACCTTATCAACTTTATTGAGAAATATTAGGGAAAATAAAATATTATTTTCAAGTAACTAAACTCATTTTAAATAGAAGATTTTGTAGAGAGTTTAAAATATATATTTTCGTTTAAATATCTCGAAAAATTACTTTTCAACTCTCTCTAAAAAATGAGATTGATACAAAGGGGGAACCCTTATCAACTTTATTCAGAAATATTAGGGAAAATAAAATAATATTTTTCAAAATACTAAACTCATTTTAAATAGTAGATTGTGTAAAGAGTTTAAAATATATGTATATTTTCGTTTGAATATCTCGAAAAAAATTACTTTTTCAACTATCTCTAAAAAAGTAGATTGATGCAAAGGGGGACCCTTATCATTTTTAATAGGAAATTTTAGGGAAAATAAAATATTGTTTTTCAACAAACTAAACTCATTTTAAAAAGTAGATTTTGTAAAGAGTTTAAAATATATATATTCGTTTTTAATAGTTTTTTTTTTGACTTTTCGGCCTTTCTAGCCATAAGGCAATTTACGATTCTATTTATTTTATTAAATTTGTCCCTACCCCGGGGGTCAGATTTTAGCCGGATGCCTCGAGTCGGATTTGAACCCGGGTGTTTTTAATAGTTATTATAGTATTAATGTCTATAATTGGCAAAGATATGTTCAATTAAGATGCGACATAATTGATTAACATAATATATAAATAACGAACATCTTAATATGTTTATAAATTATCTAATTTTTCCAAAAAAATACAAATTTTGTTTTTCTAAAGTACAAAGTGCTGTATAAATCTTGAGTAAATGGGCCAATTTTTTTAAAAACCATGCTTCTTTACTAGACTTTTTTTTAATTAAAGATGAATCAAAGATAGCTGATGAGAATTTTTTAAAACATAAGTCCGGTAAAAATATTTTTTCTAGAAATGGATTATACTTATGTTTTTATTTTGAATTATGGTCAAAAGTATGATTATTCAGAATTGTGGAACAAAAATTAGAATAATAAAATATGCAAATTTGTAATCAGGTTGTTTTGTAGCGCAGGGTAGCGATTGTTATAATTTTTCAAAAAAAATGACTATAATTAGAAAACTATTTGACTTTTATTAAAAAAAAGTTCAGGTTCTTGACCTTCGTAAATTGTCCTATCCCCTGTTCACGGTTTTCGTTTTGATACGGGACACCCTGTATAAATAGCCAAATGCATATACATAATAATTGAACATACACTTGAACATATTTTGTTTTTTCTTATATTACTATTTGTATTATATATTATATGATTTATTTTATTCTAAGTTTTACTCCAAATTTGTCAGGGTTATATTTTACTTATGGAAAGTGGTGTAGGCTTTAGGTGAAACATGATGTTAGTTAATAGAGTAAAGGGTGTGTAGTTATATAATAGCACGTATAGCTTCCTTTCAGCCAGTTCAAATCTCAATAGAAAATATTAATTCTTAGAACAACTTCTCCTCTTCCCCTACTTTCCCCTCACCACATACAGTTAAAAAATTTTTAAAAATTGTTACTTGTAAAACTATTTTTCCAATATATAATCAGTTTTCTTAGACTCCTGATGATGGGCTAACCCCGAAATATATCGAATTCAAAACTCAATTTTGTTTTATTTCTTTTTTTGTGAAACCTACCTCGTATCTTACTCAAGTTTTATTATTATATTTTGTTATCTGCTCAATAAGGCGAATCGCCTCAGAATATCATTTAAAATAAATAAATAAAATAAATATACATACTGTATGTATAAATAACGACATCCTAAATTAATTTATTTCAAAATTCTTCGACATTTTCGTAAAATTAAAAATAAAATAGCCCATCAATCATGGTAAATTTAATTTTCGTAAACATTTACACCATTTACTCTGCCTAGTTTGTTTTTTATTTTAATTACCACTCATTTTAAGGGTTTCCCTTTCAAAGTTTATACAAACATATACATATATAGGTATATACCTACTTGGTTTAGATTAAAAACCAAACACTGTATTTGAGAGATGGTTTTTTGAAAGTAGAATGAAAAAAGAATATATATATATATATTTTGTGAATATTAATATTCTGTGGAAAACAAATGGATTCTCTTTTTTGTTGTTTATTTAATACCGACACAAACTCATTAATAATTTTAGTCTTCACGTTGTCAGCTTAAGTAAAAATGAAAAAAAAACTCATTTTTTTTTAATCTGACAATTTTTATTAATTAAAGCGAATATGTTAATGAAGTATTTTAATTAGAAGAGCCCTATTCTTTTACTTTTTTTTTTTTAATAATCAATCGATGGTTGAATGGTATCCCAAGAGGGAGTTAAAAAGAGAATAATGCAGAATCAGATTTGTTTGTTTAAAGAAGAATTGAATTGATTTTTATAAAGAGAGGAGAGAGATGCTTGAGAATTCAAGCTTGAATAATTTTATTAGATTTGCTTTAATGGATTTGAATGAATATTTTTTTAAATCAAGCATTAAATAAAAAAAAGGGATAGGGCAGCAAATCAGCTAGAATGATGAGCCAAATCTTCTCAATATGCTCAATATAGCTGAATGTATTATATTATTTAGAACGAACTTTTTCGTGTGGCCTGGCGGGCGGCGTCTCGGTCCAAAAATTTTATTCCTCTTAAAAAACCACACTCCAAATGTATACTTGTAAACTCCCGAAAATACATAGTCTCTTAAAAGTTTCGCCTCATTTTCGTCCTGACACAGCTACAGAAATGAGGCTCTAGATATGAATCTAGAAGTATTTTTTTCTATAATCTACAGCATTGTCATATTTTTTGTGTGAAAATTAATTTAATTTGATTTTGCCATTTAAATAAGTGTAATCGTGTGAGGAGGAGAATTATTTTATATCATTTTTTTTAAATTTGGGATCGATTATCGATATAAGGCTCCAAATATTTAAAAGAGATAAGGTGTTGTTTGTATGACAGGCTGCTCCATCAAGTATTGCCATGAGAAACTTATATGGGCATGCGTGTCTTAAGTCGTTCAATTTTGTAAAAATAAAAAAATAAAAATAACAAAATTTAGATTTTTAAAAATTATAAAAAAGTGGCAAATTATTAAAAAAATAAACAAATAATATATAAAATATAAACCAAATAAGATGTGATTAATTTCTTCTTCTGTGCGCAAAGAAAATAGAATTGAATATTTAATTTTTGAGTGGTGGAGGGTGGGGGAGGAATAATTATCAATATGTTTCTTAATTTAAAATCAATTGGAGTCTTTCATTTCAAAATTCAAGTTCAAATTACAATTATATTTCAAATTTGTTACAAATATACAGACGTCACCAGCGCTCCCTGTCGGCAGCATTACCTCAGCGTTGCTACAAATTAATCTATGCTATTATATATAGTATATTAATTAAAGATGAAATACAAAGATAATGAACTGGTGTGGGGACCACACGACTTTCACATTAGTTTCTCCCTTATTTGAAATCATAATATCAATTTTCTTCATTCATATTACTTCAATTTGGGGTCCTCCGAATTTACGTAACACGAATTTTAAGACTTTAAGCCCCCCGCCCTGTGTCACATTTTCGTTGAGCCCTCCTCTAGTGTGACTTCACACTATCATTTTTATACCCTAAATTTTTAATTTGACTTTTGTGACATCACAATTTTTAAGATTCCCAGGCCCTTCTGTCACAATTTGTACCAAATCTGAGATAATCCCCCCCCCCCCCCTTAATGTGTGAAGTACCTTTTTGAGAAAACCAGAAAAAAGCCAAAAGACGGAATTGAAAAATACCAAAAATCTTCATGTAAACATGAACTTCCGGTCCTTTGATTTTCACCAAAATCTCGGTGTACTTCTTCTAGTCTCTAGATAGCTTAAGTTTCAAATCTCATAGCTCTGCGACCGTATACGAAATATGAACGATTAAAATATTTATTTTGCGACACTCCTAATTTACACCCTCTTCCTTTATTTCAATTCGATTTAATACACGAGTTACAACGTATGAAACTTTATAAGGTCACCAATTTTGAAAAATAATAAATCGTTAGAGCCGTTTTCGAGGAAAAAACGAAAAATCTTTCATGTAAATGTCCACTTTTGGTGTTCCGATTTCAGCCAAAAGCTTGCTCTTCTCCTTAAAATCTATATCGAGCTTAAGTTTCAAATTTCGTAGCCCTGAGACTTACGGTTCCGAAACGCAGGAGGGGTACGTACACACTGATTTCGGGTCACTTTTTGACCCCTGCAGACCTCAATATCCGGTTTTATGTCCTAAATCCGGTTTCAAACTATTAAGGGCATCGATTCCTAGATGTCACAAAATGAAATTAACTTTTTTCATCTCTGAGATAAAAGCTCTCAAAAAGAAACAGGACCCAGGCAGGCGATTAGAATACTTTACATTATATTCTATAGAATATAAATGTGAAATTAAAAATAGTAAATGGGTTATATAATAATAAACAACCATATGGTTTTATAGCGTCAAGAATAAATTATTTAAATCTTAACACCATTGTATTTAAAAATTACGTTACAAAAAATTTCCCGATTTTTAAGATTTGCCGCCGGAGCAAGTGTCCCCAAATCAGGTCCTGACTAGGCTCAGTCGGCAAGCAGATTTGAAAATATACCCCTATACTGATATCAGCATTTTAGCTGTATCCGTCATAGTTACTGTTACATCGAGCACCGAGCAAAAGTCTTATAAATTTTTAGACAAATTTATTTTTTCAACTGAAAGTTTTAATTATTTTGTTTAAGCAATTGTAACCGCGAAAGTTAGATAATATGATCAATAATTTCTTATGTTTATGTTTTATTTGAAAAGGAAAAATAAATAGAGCATCCGACGGGTTTCGAACCCGTGTCTCTCTCCTTTGGGCGAAGAGCGGGTTATCCAACTAGCCCACGGATCCTCCCGCCGAATAGGCTCTTAAGATGGAATGTTCTTCGCGCAAAGTAGTGAGACACGGGTTCGAAACCCGTCGGATGCTCTATTTATTTTTCCTTTTCAAATAAAAAATTTCAAATAAAAAATAAAAATAATAAAACAATTTGATAGTGTTTTTCTTTAGGAGACGGACTGATATAAATATGCAATCGGATGTTGATGAAGGCAGTCCACGGTGGTTGTAAAAAATAAGACTATAATGGTTTTATTATTTTACATTTATTCGTTAAACCGACGTTTCGGAGATTTATTCTCTCCTTCTTCAGGGTAACTAAAAAGTCAATGAAAGTAGTTACAGGAAGTAATTATGATTTGAACTACTTTCATTGACTTTTTGTTACCCTGAAGAAGGAGAGAATAAATCTCCGAAACGTCGGTTTAACGAATAAATGTAAAATAATAAAACCATTATAGTCTTATTTTTTACAACCACCGTGGACTGCCTTCATCAACATCCGATTGCATAAAATAATTTTCTTAATGTAGAATTAACATAAGAAATTATTGATCATATTATTTAACTTTCGCGGTTCAAAAAGTCTTATAAATCTTTTGGAAAATGTAATCTGAGTCTCGTGTTTGCCCGGCTTATTAAGACTCTATATCTGATAATGTTTTTAAAAGAACGTTCCAATCCCAAGAAAATTTTCACATTATCTATCGTAATAGTGGTATTAATATTCTATTTGGAAACAGCGTGCTCGCCTGGATGTATGCAACCTGGTTAACACTCTTGGCTGCCTTTCACAGATATTCACGGCGGATTGCTTTAGAAAGAATGAATCCTTCACTATTATTTAATACTCCCTCCGTCCGGAAATATGGTATACATTTCAAAAAAAATCGTAGATTATCGTGAATATAGAAACAAATGACACCATTCATTATATTATTATAGTATATATTAAAAGTAATATAACCTAATATAATTGACATGTGTCATGTTCTTCTTGGTTTAAAACTTAACGATCAAAGATCAGTTTTTCTATGATAAATAAAATTGGTACCGCTGCAAAATCAATATGGAAAATTCCGAAATTCCGCATTTAATAAATTAGAAGTAACTACCCTTAATAACGTTTTTACCACATTACAAACATGTATGGTAGAGGTGGGGAACCTTTACCTTTTTACCCTGAGAGGCCACATTTAAAATACCAGTAACAAAGGAGGGCACATAAGTTTCAATACCAATAAATGTAACTTTTGTAAAGTTATTGCTGTTCAAATTCAATTTTTTTTTTATTTTAAATTCAGTTTTTCTTTATTTCAAATTCATTTCGAGGCCACATAAGAAATTCAAAAAGGCCACAGGTTCCCCACCTCTGATGTATGGAATCAATTATGTTAACAGGTGGAGGAAATTCCTATAAAATTTCTCATTTAAATAAGACAAAATTTCGTCGCGAGGGTGGACTAACTGGAAAATATTTATGTTCCAAAGAAGCGTACAATAAGGCCAAATCATATTTTAAATAAATTTAGCGAGTATTGTAACAAAATTATTCTCTTTTAATTATAGTTTTTCTAAAAAAGTTAATATAATATACTTGTCATGTTAATTTTTAGTTTTATTGTATTTTTTTTGCAAATGTATACTATATTTCCGGACAATAAAAATCGCGAAATGTATACCATATTTCCGGACGGAGGGAGTAATAATTACCTGGAAGATCGAGTTTCGCTTAGGTTTTAGTTATTTCTTATTTAAACAACCAATTGTTTTGTTTTTATTCAACTTCATGTTTCATTTTTTAAACAACACTTGTTAATATTTACAAAACTCAGTTTTCTATGTTAAATTTTCTTATTCAGCCCCTATGTCAGAGAAGTAAAATCCTCTTCAACTTTCACGTTTCTATGTCTAGTGATTTGGTCTACCAGCTAGGGGATGGACATAGCCACAAACAGAGGCACAAACGCCCGTTAGTATTAGTAGATAAGATAAAATAAATTCGTTCCCAAACAAGTCCTATGTGCCGTGTGACTATTTCAGCCTAATTTTGAAATAATGATTTTGTATTTTATTTCTTTCCCTTAATTATATTTTCATAAATATATATTTATACATCACTTGCAACTTGTATAGAATATGTCATCAATGGCAAGTGACTCCCAGTGACCTCGCCACCCCTAATATATTCAATATAATATATAATAAGAGCCTAGATTAATTTGTAACAACGCTGAGAGAATTTTCTTAAAAAAAAATTATCCTCTTGCCTTGAAACGAACCGACGAACTCTTGAACTAAGGGCATCAGCTCTAGCCATTACACCAATGCAACATTAATATTTATATCTTGATTTCTGTTACTAAAACTATATATTTTTGATTTAGACTTTGTGTCGAGATAATATTGTATTTATTTGAACTCGAATGAAAATGAAAAAACACCAATAGATTTTAAATTAAGAAACATTAAATATATATTAATTAACGAGGCAAATTTGAAATATAATTGTCAGCTCGGATTTTAAACTGATGGCTCCAATCGATTTTCATTAACCAGGCAAATTTGAAATATAATTGTAATTTGGACTCGAATTTTGAAATGAAAGACTCAAATTCATTTTAAATTAAGAAACATTAAATATATTGATAATTATTCCTCCCCCGCCTTTCGTCCACTCAAAAATTAAAGAGGCGAAACTTTTAAGAGACGATGTATTTTTGGTAGTTTACGGGTATACATTTGGAGTGTGGTTTTTTAAGAGGAATAAAATTTTTTGGACCGAGACGCTGCCCGCCAGGCCACCAGCCCGGAAGGCCGAGTTTCGAGGGCGTGCCGAAGGCACGCATGAAAAGCTCGTAATAATATATATATATAGTCAGGTTGGCCGAATGGTTATAGTAGATGCAAATATTTTACTCACTATAATCTGATCCCTTCAAGGGAAGGCAATTGGAAACCACCCCTATGGAAAATATTCCCAGGAAAATTACAGAATAACTGACATGAATGTTAATTTATTATTTCTAGGGTACAAGATGTCTCGTCCGATGTGTCGAAACCGCGTGACGGGGGCCGAAGTGGACGAGTCCTTGTGCAACGCAGCTAGACGCCCTCAGCCCAAATTGGCACCCTGCAATACCCACAAATGCCCCGCCAAGTAAGTAAATTATTATCTTTTTTAAAAAACAACGTGTGATTCAATTTTTTCCTAATTAAATTAATTAATCACAAGTAAGCGTGTCAATAAAATATAATTAATTTTCATCCAATTTCCATTTATTAATTAAATAATTTTTCAATTTTATAACCCAATAATAAATAATTACAAATATTATTAGGAAATATTATTAATTAGATAAATGGTTCAATGGAATAGGAAGGGATTGGGAGAAGATGGAATTGGAATAATTATCGGAAAAGAGGTTTTTTATTTAATTAGTTTTTTCCTCTTATTAAAAACAAGGACTAAAAAGATGATCAAGGACAGTCGATGGTGGGGAAGTTATCTCCGAAGTCGAAGCTCAAATACAATGTCTACATTAATTCATGTAAAATAATTGGTTTAATAAAATTAAAAAAAAATATAGTTCAATAAATTGTTAATTTATTTTAAAAAAATATTTAATTAAAAATATTTTCTATTGAGGACTGAGTGGTAGAACTTAATTGTGAATTGATGTAAAGGCAGCCCAAGGATAATGAAAACAACAAATTCCGAATAAAAGAATTTATTAAAACATCATTTTCATCATCTTTAAAAACACGAAATGAATACTATTTAGTTAGTATAATATTTAAATGAAAGAAAGGCATAGATATCATAAATAATTCCGATTCCTCTCTGACATTTCTACGTGGATATTTTAAGCCAAAAATATATATATATATAATACTGGTTGGTAGTAAAATAAAAGGATAAATTAACTAAATGATTGATAAAACTTATTAAAGTAATAAATTAGTGAAATATAATTATTCTTCTTTGAGTAATTTTTCATTAAGCTTACGGAACATGAGGTTCACAAACGACTTAGCACTTTACATTTAATGAGGCTCTTTTAATTATTCAATAAATCATTATCCCTTCTCCTTCTTGAGAGGGAATATTTATTCGTCTCTCAATGCACTTTAATTTTCACCAACTTTCGATTAAAGAAGAGGAAAAATAAGGATAAAGAAAATCTCGAAGAAGAAATCAATGAGGGTGACTTCCGCTTGATGCAAATAAACATATATCAAGAATCCAGTTAAGAATTTGCTCTGGAAAAACTACTGTACTTTTCTGTATAAATTATATTTGAAGACCAGTATAAAAATTCATATTTTTACGTTCCCGAATGAAGCATAATTAAATCTAATTAATTAATTGTTCAATCATTTTAATTTGTTTTCTTTCTAATATTTTATTGATTATTTATTTTGTATTGTTGAAAAAGTAAATAAAGTTAAATCTACACATCCCGGGGTAGGGACAAATTTAAATAAAATAAATAGTATCGTAAATGGCTTATGGCTAGAAAGCCCGAAAAGTCAAAAAAAAATCTACACATTTATGTTAGCTCTTCTTTATTTTACTATATTATAACACCGAACATTAGAGTTAAAACGTAAAAAAATGAAAATGATGCTGTATTCGATCAAATTTGCAAAAAAAAGTGAAGATTAAAATAACATTTCAAAAAATGAAGGGTACTTTTTTGGACAGCATCCCCTGGTTGAAAAGTCACCAACCGCCACTGATATATGGTATATATTAGGTTGATGCATAATTATGGAACGTTTGTATTGGCGCGTTTTGCTTTAGCCAAAAATGGCGTTTTGTTTATTTTTTTTACAAAAACAATCTTCTCTATTTATAGTTAATAAAAATCCGTTCGAAAACCATATTCATATTCGTCATATTATGCTCTACCACTACAAGAAAGGATGGAAGGCAGCACAGTCATTTCGCGATCTCAACGAACTTTTTGGCGAAGGAAAATTTACTGATAGTGCAGTACGGAAGTGGTTTGCCCGCTTCAAATCAGGTGACACTAGTTTTGAGGATAAAGAAGGAAGAGGTCGGCCATCGGATTTTGATGATCAGGCACTTCTGACAGAAGCGGAATCATCCACTGGGAAATCATCTCAAATGGAATTTGTTATTGGTTGTAGACGACGCGGATGAATCAGCGACATGCGATGCTGGACAAAAACGGCAAGGACGAATTCAACATAACCAGCGACGTCTACCTGGCACAGCTTGACCGTCTTCATGGTGCAATCGAGGCGAAAAGACCGCGCAAAGAACCACATCGTGTTCCATCACGATAACGCACGTCCACATGTTGAGCGCCGGGTCGTCGAATTCATCGCCAAGAAGGGCTGGGATCTACTCCCACATCCGCCGTACTCACCGACCTGAAGCACCGACGGACTATACGTCAACCGCTCTTTGAAAAACTGGCAAAAGACTAAGATCGTTAATGACGACACTGGATGGCTTGAGTGTCCGACGTCAAAACGTGGATTGCCTCCAAGAATCGTGACTTCTTCGCCCGTGGAATCGACCGACTGCCAAGTCAAATGCGGAAGCAGTTATTGAAGTAGATGGCAGAATACGTTCCCGAATAATCATTTAAAAATTTTATTATTGTTTTTGCAGTACATAAAAATATTTTTAAAAACGTTCCATAATTATGATCAACCTAATACTGCATTATGTCGTGGCATTCTTATAAAGCGACATTGATTTTACGGCTTTCCCTGCATTTGAATATGGCGTTAGCTTTAACGCACAGAAGGCGACCCCATTGATTTCTCTTTTATGTTAAAAATATAATATGAGAACAACTTTCTACGAGAACACATTTCTGAAAAACGGCTTAATTAAAAAAAGCATGTTTTTATCTTGCTCTTCCAAGTGGATGGCAGGTGAATGGGCCGGTTGCAGTGTCTCTTGCGGCGGAGGAATTCGTTTGCGCCAAGTCAGCTGTATTGAAGTGGAAATTGACGGGAATTTCACCAAGGTAATATTACTATATTCATTCATTATTCGATTTTAATTTTTATAAAAAATAAATAACCTCTAGAGATTATAACTTCCTAATACCCCTGACTGGCTACAGGCTTGCTTCTCAGTATCAATAGCCTGTTATGGATATTTTCAATTGTATACAGGGTGTCCCGTATCACAAGGATAAACCGTGAACAGGGCATAGGACAATTTAAGACAGTCCTGAACATAAATTTGTTTTTTTGTTTTTGTTAAAAGTCTCATAGTTTTTTCCGACAAAAAGATTTTTTTCTCCAAAAGTATAGTACCTATTGTTTTATTATGAACTAGCTGGAAGGCCCGCCTTCGGCGGCCCTCTTACTAGCCAGGGGGCACGCCCCTGGACCCCCCACCCCACCCCGGCCCGCACCATCCCACTACGCCTCTGGGGCCTCACCTCAACCCCTACTCCACCCTGCACCTCCCCCTCCCCCTCACCACACCCCCGCCTAGCTCCCTGGACCCCCACAGCCCCTATGCCCCCCGGACTCCACCTGCTCCACCCTACTCCGTCTTGCTCCGTCACCCCACCCTGATCCCCCCCCCCCCCCCCCCTTCACCGCACCCCATACTCTAACCCCCACATCCGCACAGGTATCAAATTTTCATATTTTGACCCTCCCCCCAACCCCCCTTTTTGGATGGTTTTTGGGGGAAATTTTTTTTCAACAAGTTGTCAGAAATCACATCTCCTACAACTTTGCGCATTATAAACTTCGCCATCGAATTAATAGTTTAGGAGTTATTTGATGATTTTCATTCGTGCGCCCCCCCCCCCCCAAACCCCTTTTGGGGTCAAAATATCAAAACGTTAAGACAGAAGACAATAATTTTGTTGAGGGTGTTTTCGTTCATAACTTTGCTTGAAACGTGTGCAACCAAAATTTGGCGTGATTTGGACCAATGTGCAGACAAAACCTTAATTTTATATATAGATGATACAATTTTGATTGGCTGTATATGTATATAATTAAGTAATGGAGGAGGATTCAGCCAATGGGTAGCCTCTGCTGAATAAATAACTTCCAATTATGGAAAATGTTTAATTAATTTTTAACTAATTAAATAATGCCTTCATCAGTTCCTAAGATTAGATGAGTCCTTGAAGACGAGCGCCATACTTTTACACGTCAACTTTATAACCATCGAGGAATATCATGCTCGGACACCTTATACACAAATATGGCGTTCGTCTTCAAGGACTCATCAACTCTTAGGAACTGATGATGGCATTATTTAATTAAAGCCTAAACGTTTTCCAAAATTGGGAGTTTTTTCAGCAGAGGCTACCCATTGGCTGAATCCTCTCCATTACTTAATTCTATATATATATATATATAGATTCTGGTCAATAGCAGCATTTCGATATTTAGGGCAGGAGTAGCGATTTTCACCATTTTCAAAAAAATGCCTATATACCTCGAAAACTATAATACTTTTAACAAAAAAAAAAATTATGTTCAGGACTGTCTTAAATTGTCCTATGCCCTGTTCAGGGTTTATCCTTGTGATACGGGACACACCTTGTAAATGGAATGAATAAATTAAATTAGAATTATTATTTCTTTATAAATATGACATGGTTGTAAAAGTCTTTTTTTACTAAGCCTTTTTTTTATAAAAGGGGGAAATGATTTAACCATGAATGACATGATTGTTAAATAGATTCATTATTCTCCACCATTTTTCCATCACTATATAATTAATTGACGACACTCTGTGTGTTTTTCTCTTCCTCTCTTTTTTTCGGTTGCTTTGTTCTCGTCATTTCTGGTTACTTTATTGAAAAGAAGAGAAGCTCTGGAGCTCTTCAGAGAGGAGACATTAAGTAGTGTGTTTTGCCTGGCAATGATTGATAGCTTTCCGCCCCCCGGGTACAAAAAACCCCACATCCCAACCTGCGCACTTTAATTTAGCTCCCGGCAATCTTGGCAGCTTAAGAAAACAACACTTGAACGAAGCCAAATGAATAGAAGTGGAGGAAGCGCAAGCCATTGTGTCTACCATCAGGCAAGAAAAGCCCGAGAGATGGGGGGGCCCGGGCCCCTCCTTCATACAAAATTCATTCATTCATTCAAATTGATCCTTAAAACTTAAATGAGAAAATATTGAAAAATAAACAAAAATCAATGATGTTGTTTTCCTCTACTTGATGCAAATAATAATGTTATATATGAAAAGTATAAGTTCTAATAAGAGTCTAGATTTTTATTTTGCCCCCCCCCCCTCTCCTAATTCACCACCCCCCCCCCAAAAAAAAATATATATATTTTTGTTATTATAGGTGCATTTTATAGTATATTTCATTGTTCTTGTTTTTACTTGACCATACAGGGTATGGTCAAGTATTGTAATCGTGCATGAAAAAAGTGTTTTTTTTTCCTTCTTTTTTTTTCAAAATATCTCAAAAACGGCTGAAACTATTTTAATTTAAAAAATTAGGCGAAACCATGGCATTTCGCACTACAAAAAAGATTTAATAAGTAAACATCAAAAAAATTATATTTTTTGAGATAATAATTGTTTTGTCAAAATGTCTGTTAGTCTGTCTGGTTGTCTGTCTGTTAGTTAGTCTGTGCGTTACCAAATTTTTGTGGACGAGCTAGCTCAAAAAATTGTGTGAATATCGAAACCAAATTACACACCTAGTTTTGGTCCATTGAGATTAAAAGCTGATTAGATTTTGGTGCATATCGACCCAAAATTAAGAGGTGAAGAAGGGGGGTGGTTAAAATGTAAAATTATAATATTTTCCAACTAAAAAAAGAAAGAAAAATTAAATATACTATAAAATGAACCTATAATAACCATATTTTTTTCTGAGGACAAAATTATGGGGAGGGGGTCAAAAAAAATCTAGGTCATTTGAGCAAACTTAACCAGAAGTGTATGGTAAAGTCAAGTGGATGGCCACATCAGAACGTGACAATTTATTTTAGTTTGAAAATATTATGATTTTAATATTTAACCCCCATCCCCCTTATTTTTGGGTCGATATACACCAAAATCTAATCAGCTCTTAATTCCAATGCACGAAAACTAGATTTTAAATTTGGTTTTAATATCCACTCTAGTTTTGTTTACTTCATCACAAACGAGAACACAATAATTAATGCATATTTGACAAAACATGTATTCAAGAAATTTTTCAGATGTTCACTGAGTTTATTTTTGTACGAAGTTGTATAAGTTTATTCACTTGAATTCAACATGAAATGTTTGAGACATTTCGAAAGAAATAAAAACATTCTTTCTAGCAGATGTGAAGATATACTTGAACACAGTGAAGATACCCGTTTCTGCCATTCTACAAAGATTGAACATTAATGAGAATTACATCAAAAGCACAAGATGATACTGCGAGATTACTTTGAAGAAACCTCCATTGAAACTGTTAATTGGTTCAATCACATATGTCCTAAAAAGATATGATTGCCATCTGGATGACTCCAGCAGTATCCAAATATTTCCAACTCAAAGAATTTGATATATAATCTCCAAAAAGCAGATCAAACACTTTCAAAGTTGACAAACATTGGTTCTTTGATAGACACACACACACCTCATCATGGTTGCTAGAAACAGACAAATCTACACATATTCTCACTGAAGATATGACAAAATCAATTCCAGATTCGTTGATCAATCAACAGATAGAACTGACACGGATATGCACTCAATAAAAGGAATATCTGATTCAATACTGAAGTCTCACATCTTCAATGGTTGTTTAATGGTTTTTGTTGAATGAAACAATTGAGTCCATGAAGCTGAGCTGTCTGATAAAACGTATAATTAACAGATTTGACATTCAATTTCACTAAATAACGGATTTTAATCTTATCCCACAGATCATAATATAACATATACATTTAAAAGAAAACTTAACTAAGAAAACTGAATTAAACCCACATTAATCTGACAATTTGAACTAGAACCCAAAATTGTTATTGACCAAAAAAAATAATTAGCCTGCATTATTTATATACTTGTAATATATACATAATTCAGGCCACTCAGCGGCTAGAATGCAAAACTGGGTGAGTGGGCGGGGGTGGGGGCACATGGGGGCAGAGGGGTTGCAGTGGGTGGGGTCCTGGGAGGCGGAGGGGGTTTTGGGGATTATCATATACTCACACCGAGCAGGCTAATAGCACTGCCTGGTGGCCTGTGTGCCTGATAACAAACATTCAATCTAAAGCAACATTTTAAGTTTTGACAGTGATATAAAGTTTCTGAGTAAATCAACTAAATTAAATAATAACACTGATTAATGATGCATCTTTAATTTAAACCAACACTAAAGATTCATTGTTCATTCTTTGAAAGATGAATTCTTTCAAAATACAAACCCAGGTAATGAATAAATGAATTATATTTAAAGAATCACTATTAGATCAAAGAAACCAAGATTCTAATGCCATTTTAGAGATTGCATGACTGAGCTTCATAGAGGATTTGATAAACCAATTAAAATAGTACTGAAAGAAGCAATCATCATTGATCCTTTTAATATATATACTCAAAGGAAGTTTACCCAAGATAGTTCGAGAATTCAAAATAGAATATATGAAAAAAAGCTCAAATATGCCGATTACATCTAGGTACAAAGCACACATACCATTTGAATCAGACAAGTTTCATGCATTCGAGTCCTTTCAGTTCAATGAGTACATTCTGTCCATTCCATTCCATGTAAAAAAATCCTTTCGAGAGAATCCATTCGAGTACGATATCATACCAATGAATGAGAATCCAATTGATCCTAAAAATTTCAATTATTGGAACAATCATTAACTGATGATCAAACAATGATTAATAATTGAATTGCTCAATAAAACAATCGATGATGAGTCCATTTAATTTGAGTCCTTTCGATAATTCCGTACATCCCATTGCATTCCATTCGATGAATTCCATTCAATTTGAAGATTATTCCATTCGAGTCCGTTTGACTCTATTCTTTTTAGTTTCGTTCATTATGCTCACAATAAAGTTCATTGAGTACATTCCATTCGAGAACAGTCAGTAGATCCATTCGATGAGTCGATAATTTCCATTCATTCAACAATTCATGATGATTCCATTCGATTCATTCCATTGCATTCGATTGGGTCCATTCAAACAATTCGAGTTCATTGCAGTCGAATCCATCCAAGGCTATGCATTCGAGTCAATATCACAGTCGAATCGATTTCGATGAATTCGATTCAATAAATACCATTTGAGCATTCGATGATTCGATGATGATTCCATTGTTAGTTCAAATTCGAAGAAAATGATCATTACATCCTTTTTCGATTCAATTGATTCCAGGTCAATGATGATGTCGATGAAAATACATTCATGGTGTTGTTCCATTTTGATCCGTTCAATGAAGACATTCCATTCCAGTCAATGATCCTTTGAAGACCCTTTGAAAGAGCCATCAGTGGAAACAATAGTAAAGGTTTCCTCAGAGCTATAAACAAACTTTATTTGAAACTGCTGCAGAAAAAGAATCAGTTTTAATTCTGAATGTCTCTGTTATAAAAATTGCCCAGAAAGAGAATAAGGTCGTGATTTTGTTGACTTTATTGAGTTTATACAAAAATATGTTAAAAATTGGTTACAGAGTAAAAGAAGATATTTAAATGATTTATACACAAATGAAATGACTGAAAAACTCTCTGAATATTTTTTAAAAAGGATTATATTTGTCTTTTTAATGTGCGAAACATTAACAATGCGGCAAAAACAAAAATTCCAGTTTGACAAAATCAACAATGGTATATATCTTGCAGATTCCTCAAAGGTCGAATAAACTAACTGTCTGTGTTTAGGGAGAGGTTTGTACGGTTACTTAGTTTGATTTCAAACTGTCCAATTTTATATTTGCACTTTGAAGAAGCCAAATGCAAATCAATCCATTTATATATATTTGTCCAGTACATTTATATTTAGTTCTCCTTCATTTTAATGCTAAGAAGCAATTTCAGCTTCCTCCAAGAATTTAGCAGTCATGTTGCCAAATTTGGTTGGTCGAAAGGGCTAGAATTTTCAATTTTGTCCCCTCTCCCCTTTTCGCCTGATATAATGTTTAAAGCTTATTTAAAAAAATGTATTTTATGTTCTTTTCAAAAATATATTCAGTTTTTTTCTAGTTAAATTTTTTCATTTTTTATACCTCTTCAAAATGTGGTAGAACTTTATTCCCCACCCTGTATATTTCCTATCAATTATACATATTTAATTAAAACTATATAGGTACCTACCTGAAGGAGAATATATTAAAATATTCATTTTGGCTTTCGTTATATGTTGCATGTTTGGAGGGGATGGTCTCAAGGGTCTGACTATTTGCCCGGAAAACAAACTAGTGCTTGGGTTCGACTCCCGAGGGGACAGGACCCTACTACATGCAATATAAACATATCTATTTAAATCTTTGATATGAATTAAATTCATTTTCATTAAAATATTTATATATGAGTTCAAATTGCCGTTAGAAGAAATTTACAAGAGAGTGTCATCTATTAGATCCGAGATGGAATGTATTATTTTTGTCTTTAATATCTTTAAACGTCTCTATCTCCTTAAATAGCGCTCTGAGAGTCTTAAAACAAACAAATTTATAATATTTTTATAAAATTTCAGAGCAAAAATTGTTTGTCTTTAAAATCTTTAAACATCTCTATCTCCTTAAATAACCCTCGCAGTTATAATATTTTAGGACCTTTTTATGAAAATTTGTCCTTGACGACTGGTCTAGGTAATTGGAATTTACTCCGATGTATCATATAAATAAAATTTCCCTCCAAAGTAAAATCCACTCGTGGTTTTATTCTTATATATTGCTTCCACTATACATCGTCCAATCTGTCTAAATTTATTGGACACTTAATCTAATTTTATAGCCCAGAATATGTTTTGAAAAGACATTGTTAGTATATCCCATGTAGTATTTTATTAGGGAAGCAAAAAAAATACATTATTTATAATAATAATACGAACGTTAAATGTTGTTTTGTTTTGGAAATTGCATTGTTCTCTATACATACCTAATGATTAATGGAAAATTTGAAATCAAAGCATTATTATACAAAATAATTTCGTCGTGTAAGCTAAGGTAGTTCTTTTACTTTACCATACAGGGTATGGTCAAGTATTGTAATCGTGCATGAAAAAAAGTGGGTTTTTTCCTTCTTTTTTCGAAATATCTCAAAAACGGCTGAAACTATTTTGATTAAAAAATTAAGCGAAACCATGGCATTTCGTTCTACAAAAAAGCTCTAATAAGTAAACATCGAAAAAATTATATTTTTCGAGATAATAATTGTTTTGTTAAAATGTCTGTTTGTCTGGTTGTCTGTGCGTTACCAAATTTTTGTGGACGAGCTAGCTCAAAAACTAGTGTGAATATCGAAACCAAATTTTACAGCTAGTTTTGGTCCATTGAGATTAAGAGCTGATTAGATTTTGGTGCATATCGACCCAAAATTAAGGGGGTGAAGGGGGGTTAAAAATTGAAAATCTAGGCCATTTGAGCAAACTCAACCAAATTTTGTATACATAACCAGTGGGTCCCCAGAAGTCTAAAAATGTAAAATCTAACCGCCCAAAATGGGGGGTAGGTGTAGGGTCAAAAAATGAAAATCTTGGCCCTTTACCAAACTCAACCAAATTTTGTATACATAATCAGTGGGACCCCAGAAGTATAAAAATGCAAAAACTAACCCTCCCTCTACATGATTATAAATAATATTAGGGGCCAGGTTGTATAGTAAAGTCAAGTGGGTGGCTACATCAGAACACGTCAGCTTATTTTTGGGTATTTTCGAATTTTTTTGCCAGTTGCTCATTAGGTTCGAAAAAAAAAATATATCCCCATATTTCAATTCTCTATCTCAAATTTAACCTTTGCCCCTTCAGCAATGCAAGTTTCCAATCTAAATAATATGGGTTATTTGGCATTTAACAATCAATTTTTTTATTTCGGTTCAAAAAATTTCAAATTCTCTAGATATCTTATAATAGTAGCTATCCCTCACAATTTTTACATATTTTTAGATATTTTAATTTTGGAAAATGGGTAGATAAAATACTACTATATATCTTACAGGTAGTAAGTAATAAACTCCTAAATTATAATAGCTAAAAATCTGTAATAATTCTGATGGATAGCTAGTATTATAAGGATAATGTCAACAGAGTTTCACTTTTTTTGAACCATTATTTCGGCCAAAATAAAAAATTGATCGTTCAATTTCAAAAACTCTATGTTTTATGGGTAGGAAACTTGCATCGCTGTTCGGCTAAGGTTAAAAATGAGATCGTGACTTGAAACTTGGGGGATATATTTTTTTTTATTATTTAAATCGGGGCGTGTACTATATATATATATATATTTGTTTGTTTTTACTTTACCATACAGGGTATGGTCAATTATTGTAATCGTGCATGAAAAAAGTGGGTTTTTTCCTTCTTTTTTTCAAAATATCTAAAAAACGGCTGAAATTATTTAGATTAAAAAATTAAGCGAAAACATGGAATTTTGTTCTACAAAAAGCTCTAATAAGTAAACATCGAAAAAATTATATTTTTTGAGATAATAATTGTTTTGTCAAAATGTCTGTTAGTCTGTCTGTTAGTTAGTCTGTGCGTTACCAAATTTTTGTGGACGAGCTAGCTCAAAAACTAGTTTGAATATCGAAACCAAATTTCACACGTACTTTTTGTCCATTGAGATTAAGAGCTGATTAGATTTTCGTGCATATCGACTCAAAATTAAAGGGAGTGGAGGGGGGGTTAAAAATTAAAAATCCTGGTCATTTGAGCAAACTCAACCAAATTTTGTATACATAATCAGTGGATCCCCAGAAGTCTAAAAATGCAAAATCTAACCGCCCAAAATGTGGGGGGAGGGTGGAGGGTCAAAAAATGAAAATCTTGGCCATTTACCAAACTCAACCAAATTTTGTATACATAATCAGTGGGAGTCCAGGAGTCTAAAAATGAAAAAACAAACCCCCCTCCCCTTCATGATTATAAATAATTTTATTAAATATTAAATTAAGTGAGGGGCCAGGCTGTAAGGTAAAGTCAAGTGGATGGCCACATCAGAACACGCCAACTTATTTTAATTTGGTTACCGTGCATCGCTCGGTGGCTTCAGGTACTATATAAATATAAATATATATATATATATACAATTTTTGCTCGTTTAATAAGAGTAGAGTAGATAGGGTACCTACATAATATCAATGGTTTGTTTCTATGTGGTTATTATTAAATTGCCAATTTTTGGATAAATTAAAAACAAAGATTGCAAAGAAGGGAGATATTTAATTTATAGAAGAATGGAATTAAAATTATATTATATCTTAAAAGCTGAATATAATTTACCTTTGGATGGCTGCTTGTGTGCTTATAGTAGACGTTGCCTTGTCTCGTTCCATACACCAACTGAAACGAGAAAGAAAAATATTTCATTCTCTATTGCTGATTAGATAATTTATTTAAAAAAAAATAAACTGAAACGGATCTTTGCTAAACTTTATCCAAATTCATTGGAAATAAATTGATATGTTTATTCCTTTATTATTAATCATATATCATTTGCTATTTGCATGCCATTTTGACTTAAATTCAAAAATACTGATCGATTCTCATGTATTACTCGAGGAATAACCATTCTCGTACCTGAAGGCACCGAGCGATGCTCGGTAACCCCTGCCCCCCACCCCTTCCCGAAACCATACACCTCGCCCCCAACACTGCATCCCCACCCCGCCCCACCCCACCCCAACCACCCCTCCCATCCCCGGACCCCCCACAACTGCACCCCACCTCCTGCACCCCCACATCCATCCCCACCCCCGATCCAGTTTTTGCATTTCTATCTTTCTAATGGTCCACATATAATGTGTATATTTGTTTACTTGTAGACCAATTTGCCCACATTAGTTCATATTGATAAACATTATAAAAAATACATAAGAAAAATAATAATAAAAAATATAATCGTATAGGATCTGAAATAAAAACATAAAATTAAAAAAAATCTGCGCGTCTCGTGATAACTTTCACCAACCAAGTATTTTTTAGGAAGACAATTGCAAGGATAATTGCCAGGAGAAAAGAGAATTGAATATTTAATTTTAATTAGAAGAGTGGGGGGGGGGGGCAAAGGAATATTATTTATATATATTTCATGTTTCTTGATTTAAAATTAATTGTCTTTCAGCTTAATTCAATTATGGATATTTCAAATTTGCCGCTCCGCAATTATCTAATAAATTCAATTTATTAAATACACAGCTATATATAATATATTCAATTATTTCCACACTTATAATAAAGTCTAATTCAAAAATATTCATTTTAGTAAAAGTAAAAAGCAAGGTTTTTTAAAATACTTCTTTGGTCCAGTTGTAGAGTGCTTGCCTCAGATATAAGAGGTCCCAGGTTCTAATACGATCATCCGCCGAATCACTTTTTTTATTGAGATTTTCATCTATTAATAATTACTTTAATTAAGAAAAATCAATTAAGATGAATTTTGATGAGGTCCAGACCTAGCCAGATCGTTTTTTCATCCTCAAAACTTTTTAATAGATTTTGTTTCATCAAAATCGAGGGTTTACAAAATAGAATCAAGAAACAAATAAATATATATATAAATAAATAAATATAACAATTTTTTGCTCGTTTAATAAGAGTAGATATTGGATTTTAAATCTTTCGGTTATTATGTAAACCATTGGTGAAGACATGGAGGAATCGAGTTAAAATCAAAAATAATTTTTTATAAAAAAATAAAACCGATTTCAAAAAAATAAATGCATCAAATAAAATGAGAATAACTAAAAAATCAAATAAAATACACTAAAAGATATAAAATAATTATATAATTTAGTTACAACTAAACTACGAAATTTTTACATGAAATCACTTTTTGAAGTCGGTGCCAAACATACATTTTATGAATCGCGCTCGACGGATTTTACTTAGTACGTTTGGCGAGTAAACTCGCTTAGATAATTTGTTTAGCACCGACTTCAAAAAGTGATTTCATGTAAAAATTTCGTAGTTTAGCTGTAACTAAATTAGATAATTATTTTAGTGTATTGTATTTTATTTTTAGTTATTCTTATTTTATTTGATGCATTTAATTTTTTTGAAGTCGGTTTTATTTTTTTTTTTACAAAAATTATTTTTATTTTTCTCTTTTTAAGTTATTTCGTCATTGACCATATGATCAGAACTTGACCAAATTAATATGGGACCCCTAAGGTACCCCCTTTCTAATAAAAGAAGAATGATTGAATTGGCTCCATAAAGAAAGAAGTTATGCTTGAAAAAAGGTACGATACCAATGAAAAAAAACGGATACCAATCGAAAAGGTAGACTGAACCCAATGCAAAAAAATCAGGAAAATCGGTTCATAATTGGCGAAGAAATCAGTTAACATAGACACAAAAAAAAAATCAGTCGAATTGATAACCTCCTCCTTTTTTGAAGTCGGTTAAAAAATAAGCATCGATTCTCATCTAATACTTGAGGAATAATCATTCTACATTAGATTTTTGACGTTTCGATTATTATTGGTAACCATTGCTGAAGACATGGAATAATCGGCTTAAAATCAAAAATAACAATCGATTCTTATCTAATACTAGAGGAATAACCTTATTGCATTCCATTTTTGATGTTTTGACTATTAATGGCAACATCTACTGAAAACGTGGAAGAATAGACTTAAAATCAAAAAGACTAAATTCTTTTTTGGTAAACAACTCAAGCAATATGCTTCGCATTGGATAAAGTAAAAAAAATAAACAAATAAAATAAAATAATTCAAGCAACTCGTAAATGTAGTTTCGTTTAAAAAATCATTTATAATAAACATGGTGCCGGAAGGTCCCGAGTAACAACTGAGCTCTGATAGTTGATTTTTGTGACATTAACAAATTAAACATTTCGGTGAAAATTTATTTTTCAAATATACTTATTTTTTTTTTTTTTTTAATAATTAGAGAAAAAATTTCAAGACTTAGTAAACTCTCCAAAAATTTTGCTGATGGTGTGAGAAGGTGAATTCGTAGTATTTTTTTTTTAAATAAGGGTTAAATAGAGTTTTCAGCGGCTTGCACTTTGAGAAAATCGAAAACAACGTTTCGTCTCTTTATTGAATCTTCTCAAGCTCTTTGGGGCCATTCATAAAATATGTCACGCAAAATTTCGCCTTTTTGAGACCACCCTTTGTCACGTTGCGTCAGATTTTCTTCGACCCCCTAAGAAATATAACGTTAAATCAATCGAGACCCCACACACCTATTGGCTCCGTGCATGCTCCCTGGTGGGGAAAAGAAAATCGATCGAAGCGCACGAGGCGGAGAAAAAAGTAAAGAATCCGAAATAATTCAACAGCATTATTCAAGTCGCATTTATTAAGTTCTTTCAATTTCACTAATAAATCAAAACTGGTAAAGAAGTTTTTGGAAAAACATTTAATATTCTGATAAATACTGCAGAAAAGAAGTTATTTTCATTATTATTATATTCATTTCGAAATATTATTTCATTTGCTGACCCAGAAAAAAAAATTATTCATAAAAAATTAACATTTTACTTTTAATTCAGAATTCGAATGACATTACAGTAATTTTTGGTTTTTTCAAAGATGCAATTTTTGTTTTAACACAATTCAAAAACAAATTTCCATTTGTGTTTGATAAATTAATTAATTTTGTTTTCCAAATTAGTATATTATTAATCAAAACAACTTGACAGGTCTAACCTCTAAATGGAAAGCAAAATCATAAAAATGTATATACACAGGACTGTACTTAGGTGTTTATTTGGTGTGAATAATTCAAAGAACTGAAGACATCAAACACAAAAGAACAATTGCGAAATTACCGGCTTTTTAATTTTTTCTCACTTTTTACTACAATCCCTACAGCAATCAGTGTATTTTTTACAAATCTAGTCCCAGTTATCTCACCACCAGATGTCTATAGTGTTGTGCACGGAGCCAATAAACGATTTGCTGCTCACAAGTTAAGAAAAAAATTAAAATTAAATTGATTAAGTGTGAACGTCACGTTTGCTTAGACCCCCCCCCCCCAAATTTGTGAACATATTTTATGAATAGCCCTTTTAGTGTTTAACTCTAGATTTAATTTTTTGCTTAATCATTACCTATAGGTAGTCTTAAATTAGGATGTTACTAATTAAGATTATAAAACACTCAATATGTTAAATTAACAATTATTATATTTGTTTCAGGTGGCAGAACAAAGATGTCCGTCTCCTCGTCCGCATACCAAAGAAACATGCAACCCTGAATTGTGTCCCGAATGGGCTTTCGGTGAATGGACAGTGGTATGTAAAATTTATACTCCTTTATCTCTTATAATGTCAGAGAGTTACTATATATTTAGATCAAGCATCTCAAACTTAAAGGTTAACACGGGCCAAATGAACAAGTTTTAAGTTTAGGTGGGCCGCATAAAATAAATAAACTGTTTTCGTTTATTTTTTTAAGTAGCGATAGTATAGGGTGGGGCAGAGCACTTTGCTTATTTAGAAATTTAATTAATAAAAAAGCAACTCAGATATATATTTAATTCTTTGAACAGCATCAAGTACAACGTTTAAATTTTATGTTTACACAATTTTAAAGAGGATATCAGACAGATGGCTTCCATTATTCTCAATACACTTGAGGAGCGATCTGCACTGGCTAGCACGGTCGCCTGATTTAGCCCCCCTGTGACTATTTTTTATGAGCTATCTAACATCACTTGTCTACAATGATCGTCCTAGGACCCTGGCTCACCTGAAGAACAACATTCGTCAAGGTGTCGCCAACATACCCGTCGATATGAGAGTTGAACGAAACTTCAGAGTTCGATTTATGCATTGAATTGAGAATAATGGACGCAATCTGCCTGATAAAATTTTAATCTTTAAAACTGTGTAAACATAAAATTTAAACGTTGTACTTGATGCTGTTCAAAGAATTAAATATATATCTGTGTTACTTTTTTCTTAATTGAATTTCTAAATAAGCAAAGTGTTCTGCCTCACCCTATATAATAATTTTCTTGAGTGGTATCTCTTCTGGGGCTACTTATGGGAAATCTGTCTATAGTGATTATTTTCAAAACTGGATCCAAGGTGAATGTCAGTAATTCTAGATATTTTTCTTAATTATTAATAATAATGGTTGTTCTGGTAAGAACTTCCAAACAGAGAAATATTCATGCGAATTTTCGAGTATAATAAAATCCGCAAGATAAATATTTGTAAAAACAAGGGACATAAATTTTGCCTTCAAATCTGATCAATGTGTGTCAATTATTTCCATTTGAAATTTGATTAAGTGTTGTTGATTTCTTAGATACAAACGAGAAAACCTGCAAATCTTGATCGATATGAGAGTTGAACGAAACTGTCAGAGTTCGATTTATGGATTGAATTGAGAAATAATGGACGCAATCTGCCTGATAAAATTTTAATCTTTAAAACTGTGTAAACATAAAATTTAAACGTTGTACTTGATGCTGTTCAAAGAATTAAATATATATCTGTGTTACTTTTTTCTTAATTGAATTTCTAAATAAGCAAAGTGTTCTGCCTCACCCTATATAATAATTTTTCTTGAGTGGTATCTCTTCTGGGGCTACTTATGGGAAATCTGTCTATAGTGATTATTTTCAAAACTGAATCCAAGGTGAATGTCAGTAATTCTAGATATTTTTCTTAATTATTAATAATAATGGTTGTTCTGGTAAGAACTTCCAAACAGAGAAATATTCATGCGAATTTTCGAGTATAATCAAATCCGCAAAATAAATATTTGTAAAAACAAGGCACATAAATTTTGCCTTCAAATCTGATCAATGTGTGTCAATTATTTCCATTTGAAATTTGATTAAGTATTGTTGATTTCTTAGATACAAACGAGATCTAGTTTAAAAATGTATAAAATGGTCTTTGTCGAAAACGTCCTCCTTCACTGGTCAAAATGGGAAAAAATCGAAAGAAGTGCAAGTTTTTGGGATTTGCGGAAATATAAAAAATGCGACAATTTTCAACTAGAGTTTGAGCCCGAAAGGTCGTTCGGAAAAAAACCTAAATCTTGAAATTTGTAGGAAATTTTATGAATTTTCATTTTGAACAGGAAGGTTATTTACGAAAAGTTGATAATTTTAGAGTTATAAGCAAAAAACCCCCAAAAATGAGATTTTTTTTTACAATTTTTAGCATTTTTGACAATGTTCCATCTTGAAATTTTGTTAGCAAACCTCAGATTCGGATTCAGTACACCCAAAAACATAAAGGATCGAAGAAATTACAACTACCCAAAACTTTCCGGGTAAAAACACAATTTAACTGGTCTATTTGTTTTAATAAAAAGAAATTCCTACTAAATATTTTGCTTTGTGGATTGACCCCCCCCGCCCCATAAAAATTTCTAGCTACGCCACTGTATTTATGGCAACTAGAGTTTACTGATGTTGGTTGATTTTGATTCAAAAGGTCTAGAAACTTCATTTTTAACCTTCCCCCTCATTTTGGGTGTTTATTTTCAAAAATTTTTAACCGAAATTGTAAAGGATCTAATTTTTGACATTTTCGTTTAAAATTTTTTGAAAAAAACACCCAAAATGAGGCGGAAGGTTAAAAATGAAGATTCTAGACCTTTGAAACAAAATCAACCAACATCAGTAAACTCTAGTTGCCACAAATGTATTCAGTGAAACCCGATTTAACTAGTAAGAACGCGTTCTTATTAAAAACGGGGCTTTTACTGCAACAAATATATATTTTTATATTATTTATTTGTTTGAGACTATAGTTTCGAATGGTTGGCCTTCATCATCTAATAAAAACTTTTAAATTAAATACAAATATTTGTTTTTCTAAAGAAGGAAGTACAAAGTGGTCTACCATTTTGCATATTTTTTTACTTATTGTGTTTACAAATGAAAGGTGAAGAAAAATCATTTTCAACCAGTGTTGAAACATCAAATTTTCAAATTGGTGTTGCGGGTTGCAGTATCAGGCGTTAACCTCACTTTTTTAATAAATAGTACCTGGCCAGCGAGCGATGTTCGGTAACTTTTTACTTCAGTTAAAAGTTATATATTAATCACCCCTCGCCCCCGGACCCCCACCACTTCACCCCTCCACCCACACCCACACCACCTACACCCCTACCCCACCCCGATTCGCCCCGAAACCACTTCCCTTGCCCACCGTACCCCTCCACTAATGCACCCCCACACCTCCACCCCCACCCCTCACCCAGTTTTTGTATTTCAAGTCTTGTAGTGGCCCACAGATTATGTGTATACCTATATGTATACATTTATAAGTATATAAATAAATACCGTATAATATTTTTTTCAATTAAATAACCATTTTTGAGTTCATCGTTTAAATTGCCACATTCTAATACAGAAAAATACGCTTGTGGGATTTAAAATTCGATTTTTAATCAATTAAATTTTTTTTTATAAATTTTATTAAACCAATTATTTTACTTGAATTAATGTATACATTGTTTTTGAGCTTCGACTCCGGAGATTACTTCCCCACCATCGACTGTCCTTGATCATCTTTTTAGTCCTTGTTTTTAATAAGAGGAAAAAACTAATTAAATAAAAAACCTCATTTACGATAATTATTCCAATTCCATATAGCATCTCCAATCCCATTCTTCATCAATTAAATTTTCTAACTTTTTAATATATATAATAATATTTGTAATGATGTATTAGTGGAATTTAGAATTAAAAAACAAATTAAAAATTAAAAGGAAATTGAATAAAAATGTAAATATACATTTTTATCGAGACAACCACCTGTGAATAATTAATTCAATTAACAAAAAACCCATCAAAAACAACTTAGCCAAAGATGAGACCGTGACAAATGATCGAATGTCCAACACAAAACCCTCCTAACCCGTGAATTTCATCCAAATCGTTAGACCCGTTTTCAAGGACCCGATTGGATATATATATATATATATATACAAGATTTGCTCGGTTTATATAATAAGATAAGATAAGATAAAATTTATTAACACAGGTAGTAAATTATTTAGAGGGATGCCACATCAATATATATCTATGAAAGAACCCTCTGATCATTTTATTTTGTAGGTTTATTTAGTGGTTAAGATATATACTAACTTGTCAATAGCAGGATTATTCAGGATTGCGTAACAAAAAATTACACATAATAAATATGGACATTTGTAGTCCCAGCATCTGATTATACTGTTCGAAAAAAATAAACAAAAATGTCACCCCGTTAACCTAACAATGGATTCCAGTCAGAGTTTTGAGATATTTTCGGTCAAAATGAAGAAAAAGGCCATTTTGACCTATTTTTGAGTTAAACAGAAATATTTGAAATTAAAATATTTTGTTGACGTAATAGAAAATAGATTTTTCTTTGATTTTCAAATTACCACTTGTTTTTAGCCCAATTAGAACTCTAGTTATAAATAAAAAACTAAGACCTTATGTTCATTATCCTTTATAATCACCTAGTTTTAGTTTCACAGAAAAGAGATATTTCTGAAAATATGTAATCTTGTTTTTGTCAATATTTTCAAAAAATGCCTATAACTCGAAAACTATAAGACTTTTTATTAAAACATTTTTTTAGATTCTGGACCGGTATAAACTGGCCTATCCCCTGTTCACGGTTTATCCTAGTTATATGACACCCTGTGTGAAAGTTAATTTTTAATAAGAGTAGATAATCGCGTAATTCAATTTCAACAAATCTTGTTTCTTTTAAAGATATATTAAAAGAAAACAACTTTTTGATTCAATTAAGCGAATGAAGAGAGAGATTTCTTTATATATTTATAAAAATAAAAAAATAAAACATAAAAAATTAAATGAAAAATGGATGGCAATTGTCTTGATTAATGGAAGGAACCTCATATAACAGGGCTATAAAATTCCTACTTGAGTCTCTTTTTTCATCAATTGAATTTCTTTCTGGCTTACTGCCCAGCAATTTTAATGATTGGAAATTATGTCGCGAGAGAGAGAGAGAGAGAGAGAGAGAGAGAAAGAAACTCATGGAAAATGACGAAAAATGAATAAATTCAACAGTAGATTATAGTTCTCGGATAAATGGAATTATAGAAATCTTAACAAATGAAGATCAAAAATATTGAATAAGAGTGCAAAAATTTGGATTGATCTGTCGAAACTTCTTTTAAAATAAATTATATTAAAAAAAAATAAAAAATAAAAAATAATGTAATAAATATAAAGTCAAAAAGTATGGGGCGCAGAAGCATGTACTTTTAATTGATTTTTTTTAAGTGCCCCACTCTTTTTGACTTTATGTTTATTACATTATTATATACTTTTTAGAAGCGTGTTTTTTTAATTTTTACTTTACCATACAGGGTATGGTCAAGTATTGTATTCGTGCATGGAAAAAAAGGTTTTCTTGCTTCTTTATTTCGAAATATCTCAAAAACGGTTGAAACTATTTTGGTCAAGAAAAATTGGGCGAAACCTTGGCATTTTGGTCTACAAAAAAGCTCTAATAAGTGAACATCGAAAAAAATTATATTTTTCCAGATATTAATTGTTTTTTCAAAATGTCTCTTAGTCTGTTAGTCTGTGCGTTACCAAATTGTTGTGCACGAGCTAGCTCAAAAACTAGTGTGAATATCAAAACCAAATTACACACGTAGTTATGGTACATTGAGATTAAGAGCTGATTATATTTTTGTGCATATCGACCCAAAATTAATGGGAGGGGGGTTAAAAATTAAAAATCTAGGCCATTTGAGCAAACTCAACCAAATTTTATATACATAATCCGTGGGCCCCCAGAAGTGTAAAATGCAAAAACTAACAAACCAAAATGGGGGGTGTAGGATCAAAAAATGATTCTATAGGCCCTTGTGTCAAACTCAACCAAATTTTGTATACATAATCCGTGGGCCCACAGAAAACTAAGAATGCAAAAAATAACACCTCAAAATGGGGGGGGGGGGGTCAAAAAATTGAAATATAGGCCTTTTTACCAAACTCAATCATATTTTGTATATGTACATAATCAGTGGGCTCCAGAAAACTAAAGATTCGAAACCTAACCGCCCAAAATGGGGGTGGTGGATGAAATTCTAGGGTCTTGTACCAAACTCAACCAAATGTATAGATAATCCGTAGGCCCCCAGAAGTCGAAAAATACAACCCCCCCCCCTACATGATTATAAATAATTTTATTAAATATTAAATATAAGTGAAGGGGCCAGGTTGTATGATAAAGTCAAGTGGATGGCCACATCAGAACGTATCAGTTTATTTTATAATATAAGATATTTTTTTACTTTTTAGTAAAATTATTTTTAAAGCTAAAATGACATTTTAATTTTTTTCTGGCTTAATAAATATGATTTTAAAAAACAAGAAATTGTAACAGCTATCTATTAAAATAAAAAAAAAACATGATTAATTAAAAAAATGTCTCTTTATGTTTCGTATATAAGCTTTTTTATACGATGAACATATGAACAGTTTTGAAGACAAAGAATATATGATCGATTTTCATTAAATTCATTTTTACTTTTTTTTTTTTTAATTTTGATATAATACTAACCATGAATTAATCCAAAGTAAATTATTTTTAATATTATTCAATATATGTATTTTGGTTCAGTTTTTTTAATTTTTTTATTTTTATTTATTTAATGTCACCGGGAACAAAGCCCATTTAGACTGCTCATAAGTAGATTGTTAGTAGGGTTAGTGAGGGAGCCGAGTTTTCAGCCCGTAGAAATTTTTATTTGCCAGCTAGGATCGAACCCTGGACCTCCACTTCAACATCGTCATAATCGATCGATGCCGAAGCGTTAGCTGACTGAGCTACCCGACTCCCCATTGGTTCGGTTATTTTATGAGAAAATTTATTTCAATTCATATTATCAAAAAAGAAAAAAAATATCAGGTGTCCGGTTTTTTTTTGCTGTTGAGTGTATATTAGAAAAATGAATAGAAAGTTTTAAATGTTAAAAAAATATCTCGGCCTATCATTTTGCCAATTTATATGCTTCTAGAAATCCAATGAGTTCAGTTGCTGACTCTTTTTCTAAAGACTATTGAAAAGGGCTTGTCAATTTTTATTATTTTCCACAGCAGAAACAATTTGGAGTTTTTTTTTTTAGGAGGAAAAATCAAGCTTTATTAATAATGGATCTCGGTTTAATTGAATCACGACGCCGACGCCGGCCACCCTTTTGAATATCGCATGTGATCTGTTCAAACTTTTACTGTCGTCGTCGTTTTTTTTTATCTGATAATGGTGTTGTGCATTATTGATTGCGAAGTTAATTTTTGTTCCCTTGTTCGTTTTTTCTAGTGTTCAGTTACGTGTGGAATAGGCACCCAAAGTCGTGCAGTGTATTGTCGAGATGCAGAGGGGTCTCCGAGTGTCCGGTGTGACCCCATGGGCAAGCCCAAGAGGACCAAGCCTTGCCATCAGCCGCCATGCCAGCTCGAATTACTACCCGAAGTTTTCCCTGAAGGTAAGTCCACGTGGTACTAAAGAAGTGGTTCTTAATATTTTCTATCTCAGAAAATATTAAAAATAATCAACTGGTGTGTTCACCGCACAACTTTCATATTTTCATTTATTTTAAGTCAGCGCGTCACTACCAATTTACACCCCCTTCCTTTATTTCGTTTTTTTTTTATTTTCTCACAAACGGCTTAAACGATTTTTTTAAAAATTTGACACAATTATTAACTCATGACACTTCATAAATACACTAATTTTTTAAAAAAAATCGTTACGGCTGTTTTTGAGAAAATAAAAAAAAAAAACGAAAAATTGTTCATGTAAATGTCCACTTTCGGTCTTCTGATTTCAATGACTGATTTATTGCGCCACGCAGAGGGGGGCAGCCCTTTACAAAAAGAAAACAGATTTTCTTACAGATTAGAGTGCAACTTCTCATCAGCCGTCCAAACAATAATGCCAGATGTTGTGGCTATTTGTGATCAAAGTACATTTATGGGCGCCTATGACACAACTCCAGAACCGAGGCCAGAGTGTTGGGAGCGCAAAAAGCGCCCTACAACTGTGCAATGCTATTAATAAAAAAAACAAATAAATACTAGAAACAAAAAAAAATATATATATATATAAATAAAATTTAACATTAAATGCTAAAAAAATTCTTATTATTAGTTTAAAATGGACTGGCCACTGCAAAAAGGTCATTTGTCGAAGATGGCCAGCCCAGCAATGCACATAAATCTAAAGTTATATTTTTACTCAATTAAGGCCGGGCCCCGTCCTGAAAGTCCGCCTCATAAAACTGGAAAAGTTAAAAAGGGAACCTAGCATCGCCCTGAGTGTCATTTTGTTTAATGTAGTTTTGGGGACACCCAAGGTGCGCAGGTCCCTGAAGGACCGGGGACACCACACCCCCTTCCACGAAAGCTTGCTGTGCTCTTTATAGCCTATATCGATCTTAAGTTTCAAATTTCGTAGCTCTGAGACTTATGGTTGTGAAACGCAAGGGGTACATACGTATATACGTACATACGCGCTGAAAAAATGTAAAAAATTTCCGAAATATTTGGATATATTGTATAATTTTTATAAAAAATAAATAAAACTGCCTTCAAAAAATTAAATGCAACAAATAAAATAATAATAACTCAAAAAACAAATAAAAATGCACTAAAAGGTATAAAATAATTATCTAATTTAGTTACAACTAAACGACGAAATATTAAGATGAAATCACTTTTTGAAGTCGGTGCCAAACACTATACATTTTATAAATCGAACTAGACGGATCTTACTTAGTACGTTTGGCGGGTACGCTCGCCTATATAGTTTGTTTAGCACCGACTTCAAAAAGTGATTTGATGTTAATATTTCGTCGTTTAGTTGTAACTAAATAAGATAATTATTTTATACCCTTTAGTGGATTTTATTTTATTTTTGAGTTCTTATTATTTTATTTGTTGCATTTAATTTTTTTGAAGGCGGTTTTATTTTTTCCCTTTTAGTGATGTTATTATTATAATACCTTGCATAGATCTCGTAAGAGAAAGCGTCGGGCGAAGGAATCAGAAAATGATAATAAAATTCAATTCATAAATATAGAAATTCTCTCGAAACGTTTGTGGGTTTAAATGAACGTTTTAAGATTGATTTTTATAAACGATTTTAATTATTATAATTTCGATTATTTGCTCATAAGAATCGGAGATTTATGTTATTTCGCCGCTGATCATATTAACAGAACTTAAACAAATTAATATAGGACCACCCCTAAGGTTACCCCCTTTCAAATAAAAAAGAATCATCGAAATCGGTCCATGTGGCAAAAAGTTCTCGCTGAACATACATAAAATAAATAAATAAATAGTTAATATCTTGACTATCTTGGAGCATATTTAAAATAAATATTATATTTGAGCTCTGTATGTAATATAATATTAGAATAAATTAAAATTTCTTTAAAAGTGAAACTTTATTTTCTTAAGAAGGGGGTCGATTCAAAACAGAAAAACAAGGCCAGGGACAGGTCTAAGAGACACAAATGTTCGTGAATCTCTGAACTAAATAATCATCTGTGTGAGCATGCTGTCTGAGCAAGTATGTTCTATTTTTTCCCGTAACAGTTTTATCACCCATAGAATCGAACGTGTTGGAATTTTTCATTTGAGTCACTAAAAAATCGACAATGGGCGGTTGAACATAAGAATTAGTGTGTTCTATTTTTGGGATTATAAAGTTTCTTCTAAATAGTTTCCAGTCTACTACTATCCTAATAAAAAAGATCTCCCGAAATATTCATTTTGTTCTATTGTTAAAAATGTAAATAAACTGCAACGGATCGTTGCTAGAATTTATCCAATGTCATTTAAAATATTAATATATTTATTCCTTTATTAATCAGCTATCACTGGCGATTTAAAATCCATGTTGACTTAAAAGCAAAAATAACGATCGATTCAACCTTATTACATTGCATTTTTTATGTTTTGACCATGATATTAAACCTTCCAAATGAATAAATTTTTAAAGATTTAATAAATAAAGAATTTAAAAAAGTACTATTGGGTACACTAGGGTATTTTAAAATATAATTTTACTAATAACCTTTTTTGTGGTCCGCTAATCGGGAAAACTCGAATGTTTATTTGGTAAACTCTACCTTTTCTATTCTCTACCTATTTAAAGCTTATGTAAAAATAACTTTTCATAATAACTATATATGGTACTTGATGGGTTACATGCCATAGTAAGCTCTCGATCATATTCCATCAACTGGACTTGCCTAGCTCTTACGCAGCTTTCATTCTTCTACGCTCAACGTGCTGCCTAAATTCAGGCGCATCAACATCTCTAATCAAGTTCAGAATCAGACTACATTTTGAGGCATTTTGAGCATTTTAATACAGTTATTTTATAATTCAATATTTTCTTAAACGTGCCAAAAAAATTAAAAATCTCTAAATGAAAATATTCAAAAATATTCAAATTTGATTTCGGACAAGAACTACAATATTCAATCATTTATTCATTCGTGATTGTAAAAGATAAAAGAATTGAGTATTGGGTGATTAAATGAAATGAAAAATTATTACTCTTTACTCGGACAAATAGGCGAAGTTCTCCTGGCCGGAATATTGAATTTACTCAAAAATTCACTTAAAAATACTAAATATTTTTCGCGATTCGCGATTGAATCAAATACAAGAAACTTATGACTAAATATTTTTCTTATTCATATGTTTCGCATTGGATAAAGTAAAAACAAAAACAAAACCAATACTCTCTTTGAAAATGTTTTTATTCCCAAATGCATGATTTTTCAGCAAATAAAAGATAGTATTATAATTTTAATAACATCATTATTTTAAGAGGTTTGAATTTTATGTGGGGTCCAAAATAAAAAATAATTTTTATCGTAGATAATAAGGTGTTTTCTGTAAATATTTCTTTAAGTAGAATTAGTTTGACTTTTTAAAAAATATATTTCAATTTAAAAAAGACGTTGTGTGAGAGGTCCAAAGTGGGGTTTTTTGAACACGCACAAATTTATTCAAATATGAATTAATATTATGAAAAAATTCACCCAAGCTTTCCTTATCAACGAAAAATAAAAACGAATTTGAAATCAAAAATATTTTGGTAGATATATATACTTGTTTGTTTTAACAAAATGGGCTGTCAAATCACGTTTTTTCGACAAACCCAGAGAAGCACTGTCATCCCATGCGGTATTAATGGAAAACAACTTATAACTGGAATATAAACTCGTAGATTCATAATAGGACTTTTACTTAGATTGTCACCTTCTTTGTACTTATCCAAAGCTGATCATTATTTTTAACGACGCGAAAATTTTAAATAGGAAATATTTAGTAAATACATAGCACCACTTTATTTAAAGTTTATGAATTTAATCAATTACTATCGCGGGTAACATATAAATTTGATAAAAAAATTTGTTTATTAAAAGTTTTTAACTTTATTTACCTCCTTATTGCTACCTAGGGGGCATATAAATTACTTTTTACCAACTTTAATTAAATATGCTGTAAAAGTTTTAGTCTTTCTTTTCTACATACATATATAACTTTATAATATAGTGATGAGAAACCCTACTCTCCTACGACCACCAATTCTGTATTTGGATCCTACCAAAATTGTTTCCGATTCTATGAAAAATTTTTCTAAATCATTATTGATTCTTGAGAAATTTTAGCTTCCTAGAAAAAAGAGGAGTAAAAATAAATATTCAGGAAAAAACAAAAAAAAATGGAGTTTTGGTTGAAACTTGTTGGTACATTATAAACATTTTGCAAAGAGAAACAAAGAGGTTGTCCTGTGCTTGATGCAAATAAACATACACACATATATATATATATCGAGATGAAATATCTGTATATATGACTGATGATGAAGACCAAGTCTTCGAAACTATAGTCTCAAACAAATAAATAATATATATACAGATATATCATCTCGATATATATATGTGTGTATGTTTATTTGCATCAAGCAGAGGACAACCTCTTTTGTTTCTCTTTGTGAATCAACAACTCTGCTACTCTCGGAAAAACAAAAACTTTTCAATTCAATAATAATTTTGCTTAATTTAATTGTTACTTAGTCAAACTCCATTCTTTGAAACAGACTGCTAATCAAGTTTAAAATATCTTTATTGGAAATTGTTAAAAAAACAAGAAAAGTCAATACGTTTGTTCATTTTATTAATTAATTTTTCATTTACTATTACCATACGAGTTTTGGTGAAGTACCTATTATAATCGTGCATGAAAAGTGTTTATTTTTTCGAAATATCTATAAATAACGGCTCAAATTATAAGATCTTTTGATAAAAACTTTGATTTGATCTACAAGAAAGCCTATCTACATAATTAGGTATATAGAGAAGATAGAAAAAAATTTTTTTGCAACGAAATTTTCTCTGGAGATAGACGGACTGGTAGAAATTTTAATTGAATGTAATGGAAGGCAGGCCAGAGGTAGTGAGGAAAGAAAAAATTAACACATATAAAATAAAGTGTAATTTATTGGAATCCTTTGAAAGGAAAGGAGGAAGGATTCCAATAAATTACACTTTATTTTATATGTGTTAATGTTTTCTTTCCTCACTACCCCTGGGCTGCCTTCCATTACATTCAATAGAAAAAAATTATTTTCAGAGAAATTAATTATTGAGTTAAAATATCTGTGAGACATTTAATGAGTAACAAAATTCTATGTACGATTTGGCTCAAAAAACAACAAGCATAAAAAATTTGATTATTAGTTTTTTCTATTGATGATTAGGTATATGTAGTTTTTAGACCTTATCAAAATGAGTATCTAGGTGAAATTGATAGTAAACCAAAAAAGGGGTGGGCAATTTGAAATAAATTAAAATTTACATACCAATAAATCAAGAATGCTCTGTAATTTAAAAGGAGATATGATGTACGTAAGTGCTTTTTAGGACCTAATGGCAATAACTGCATGTGAATCGCATAGTAACTCGAAATAGGAGGAAGGATCCAAAAAATAAATTTATATTATATCTAATTGTAATACGTGACGGACAGGTGTATCATAAAATATTATGAATGGCCACTTACCTTTTTTTATTTTTTATTTCTAAAAATTTGTGATTGCTTATAATGTTCTTGACAAAGATGCAAATTGGGTAAATTATCAAAGAATTATTGTTTCAAATAAATTGTAACTTCAAAAAACATGTGAGATTTCTAAATTGCGTTAGAATCACAACTTGATGTTTGACAATTACGTTGGCCTGATATAATTTGTCTATTTAATAACAAGTCTTTTTTAAAATATTTTTTATTTTTTATAATTTTTATATTAAAATTTTTAAAAAAATTTTTTAAATATTTTTTGATTTTTTTAATTTTTTAAAAAAATTTTTAAATATTTTTTAATTTTTTTAAATATTTTTAAATTTTTTTAAAATATTTTTAAAATATTTTTTAAATATTTAAATATATTTTTTAAATATTTAAAAATATTTTTAAATATTTACAAATATTTTAAAAATATTTTAAAAAAAATTTAAAAATTTTTTTTTAAATATTTTTGAATTTTTTAAAATATTTTTGAATATTTTAAAATATTTAAAAAAAATTAAAAAAATATTTTAAAAATTTTAAAAAATATATTTAAAATATTTTAAAAATATTTAAAAAAAATTAAAAAATATTTTAAAAATATTTTAAAATATTTTTAAATATTTTTTAAAATATTTTTAAATACTTGGTCAGGAATTTTGATGAACCTTAAATAGTGAATTAATGCATAATAAACTAACGTTGTGACTCTAACAAAAGTAGTCATTACTGTCTTTTAGCTAATTTATCATCATATTTTCTTATTGGATTTTTTTTTAATATTTTATATAATTCATATATAAAATGAAACTAGGGTCTCGGAACTTTAAGTTCGGTAAGAAACCCAACTTCGTATTGTTTTTACTAAAACAAGATTTTAATTAGGTACTTAAGTACACAAATAAATAAAAATAAAAAAAGATCATCCAAAATTAATTATATAATGGAAATTTGGCCATTGATGGGATCACATTTTTAAAATTACAACCATTTGGCTTTTACTGCCTAAATTACACTGTTAAAATCTTCACATGAATATTTTTACATAAGTTGATTTGCAACTAATTAGACACATTATGTGGGAAAATATTTTCGTGTAAAGCTTAGTGGAAGTTTTGGGGTCTTAACGAAATTCAGCAATTGATCAATATCAAAATTACAACTTAATTGGTTATCCATTAAAATATTTTTTGAAAAACATTTTTAAGCTTACAGTAACTATCTGTTCTGTCTTGACATACAGACAGATAGAAACACCAGTTTCTATTTGATTCATACAATAAAATGAGCCTGCCCACTAAACTATCACCTGGAAGATAAAAAATCACAATCGGTTTTTTTAAAATACCTAAAAGTAATGAAATCGAAACGATTTAGTATTTTGTTTCCCAGTTGGTTATAGGTTTTTCCACTATCCGATAACCGCATTTTAAGAAGGGATTTATGAGAATGGAGGGTGTGAGGGGTTAAGAGTAGGTTGCAGATTGAATTATTGCCAATTCAAGTTTGCAAAAGTAATTTAAAGATAAGCTTTTGTATACTTAAAAAGAAGTCGAGTGGGGGTAATGAAAATAGAGAAGAGAGGAAGGTTGGCTTGATTTGGAAATCATATGTACTATTTGGGTTTTATCAAAGTAAAGAAATCTTATCGGTTGTTTTAAGATTTATTGAAAAGTCTTTAACTTAAACATTCCAGTAAACTTGACCTGTTTATTTTAGTTTTAAAAAATAAGAAAACAAATAATAAAAAATGCATTCTTATACATTTTATAAAATCTTTGTATTTACAATTTTATTTCCATTAAACAACAAATAGATATATTAACAGTGGCGTAATGCGAATTTTAATGTGATTTTTCTTCTTTTTTTCCCTGTAGAAATTTCAAAATTTCGATTATCTTATATTTAATAATGTTAGAAATGATCTAATAATGTCATTGTCTTTAAATTATTTTTTTAATTTTATAAAGAGTGTTTTTTTAGAGGTTCACAACTTTAAATTAGAATAAGACAAAGAAAAATATTCACAAAGAGAAACAAAGAGGATGTCCTCTGGTTGATGCAAATAAACATACACAAAGAAAAATATTTTTAATATCAATGAAACTGGAAAAATAATTTTATGCCATTAATGTTTGAATATGATTTCGGTCATGTGGCCACTGCGGCTGGTGCGTAGATGGCGCAATCTGGATTTCCAATTTTCACACACTTTTCGCAGCAATTGCGGCCGTATTTCCCCAATAATTCGCCGAATGTTGTATTCCCCCTTCAATGGTCTCTGCTTTATCGGCGTAATCAAGTGACTTGACGTATCCCCAAAGCCGATATAACAGAAACGATTGAACTCTTGGAACACAACATTTGGGGAATTATTGTTGAAATACGGTAGCAATTGCTGAGAAAAGAGTGTAATCGAGATTGGGCCATCTGCGCACCAGCCGCGGCTACATGACCGAAATCATATTCAAACAATAATGACATAAATTTATCTTTCCAATAAAGCCAGGTTCATTGATATTAAAAATATTTTTCTTTGTTTTGTTTTAATTTAAATTTGTGAACCTCTAAAAAACACCTTTATTAAATTATATTTATTTTCTTAGAAACCCATCAATAACTATTCTATATTCTGAAGAAGGAGAGAAAAAGTCTCCAAAACGTCGGAATTTGAATAAAATTTAAATAATTTATGGACTTCCTTTAATTATAACCTACTTATTACCCTTTATTAATATTATAGATTAATACCTTAACATTTAAGAAGGTTAAAGTTGAGTTTTTGATACTTTGATTGCTTTGGTTATTTATTGACTATTTAATAATTAATGCCGCCAGCCCTGCGGGTTGGGCGTAGAATAGACCCGCAGTACTCCCTGTTTGTCGTAAGAGGCGACTAATAGAGAAAGGATGGATGGGACTATTCAGCCTTGTTCGGCTACCCGTCTAGGGGAAAACCCCTAAACAAATTAGGAGTAAAGCCCTTTTAGGCGCTTGAGGGTCAAACTTGACCCTCCTGTGGCAGTTTCTGCATTATGTGTGTTCATTTTCCCTGACTCGAGACGTGTTGTTCACCTTCCCTCTGGATTTCATCAGCTCGAACGAGAGGGGGGTATCGGACCTGGCTAGCCTTTACTTCCATATATAGATCCAAGACAGAGGTGTTTTGGGAGTTTTGAGTCACCTTAGGAGCTGCACGGCGACTCGATCTTAAATCTTCCAAAAATGTTCACCAGGGCAAAAAAGGCCATCATAATAACTAATATCCTAAAATCCGAATATAATTGAAAATAAATGCAAAATAACACGATGCCAAACCACACTGTAACTTGCATGTGCTCTGTTTCTCTCTTGTGCACATAAAGAGGAGTCCGAGGATAGAGAAAGCGTGAAGCGAATACGAACGCTCGCAAAAAAAGGAGACCGAGGATAGAGAAATCCGAGGCATGGATGCGATTGGAATTAGGTGTACACGTCTTTTTTTTATAATGATACTGATACAAGAAGAAGTTGCACCGAAAAGGTTCAACCTCTGAAGTCCGCAGTGGACCCTTGTATCTTGGAAATAAGAAGAGATTTAGGGATTGGTTCGGAGTTTAAAGTGTTCGTGGATGCGTGTCTTGAAAGAGTGAAGGTTATATGATGCTGGAAAGACGGTCGGAGGAAGAGAGTTCAAGTCCCTAGATGTCATAGGGATAAACGAGTTGGCTAATGCCGTTCGTTCAGTTAGTATCCAATTTAAGCGCGTAGGGGTGTTGAGTCCTAGAAAATTCTGTATTTCGCGCAAATGAAGCCTTTGGAGGGATTATTGATTTTATCTCTTCGGGGATTGTGTGAATTACTTTGGAATTCATTAGATTATGGCCCTTCATCTATTGTCTTCTACTTGCAAATGAAAGTGGAAGTGGAAATAAGTGTACACGATATTAGATCGCGGTTCACCCCTCTGAGAAATCTGTATAGTGAATTCTATCTTCCAACCTCTCTGCTTCCTCTTTTTTCATGTCTTTTAATCTTCTAGAGAAGTTTTCACTTGAAAAAACTAGAGTCAGGATATCTTAAAAAGCAAAAGTTTTTCAAAAAATTATATTTTTTTCTGCTCAAGAGCAAAACATTCTTATTTTAGGTAGGAATGTTAGAGTAAAAATCAAAGGGCATGAATCGAAAATCCATTTTCGATAATTAAATTATCAGTAAACAAATGCTGTGTATTTTATTTTTAGAATTTTTTTAAAATCTTTGACACCCACCCAGAGGAAAAAGTCTATTTTTTTATTATTTGCATCATCAGGTATCAATAATATTCATAGCTACAAATTGTTTATTTTGTTAGCGGATGGAAGCACCAATGTAGATATGAAATTCTGACATGTACACCGAGAGACCTGTGATGGATAGGCTAATCCTATACAATAAACGGCTCGAAATCAAATAATTATTCGGTCAAATCAACAAATATATATACATATATGTATATAAAGGAGTGGGTATACAATTAAAATTTTATTTACTTAATAATATAAATGAATGAATTTTAGTGAAAATTCAATTTATCAATCAGAGTCAAATGGAGGGAGGTAGGGAGCTGGGGGTTGTAAAAATACATTCACCAAATTATTCGATATTTCAACTCAATTCCGAATATTAACAAATAAACAAAACAAAATAAAAAAATATATATATGTAATATTTTGTGTTTTTCAATAAATATAAGCAAATTTGGAAATTACTCTGTAAATCAATTGTGTCAATGGATAAGTCTTTCTCTTTCTATTAAGTCCATCAATCAAATGGTGGGTTGGTTGAGTTGAATATTTGTCAAATGATTAAACAGAAACGACCGAACACCGAGTTGATTTGATATTTATTATTCCGCCGTTTGTTAAAATAAACCAATCTATAAATTCGTCGCTCACTGGTCAATATCTCACTTCATATGCTATTCTTGTCTATCACGGATTTTACAATTCATATGGTAACATTCACGATTTATTATCATTATATATATGTTTTTATTGATTTGGTTGGATTATTAGTTTATCATCTGGGTTCAATCTTCTAATTATTAAGCAAAACTTCTATAATCATGATTTCATAAATATTGGACACAATTTATAGCTACAAAATCATAGCATAGATACACACAATCAATAAAAAAACTCAATTTAAAAGTAAAACGGGGCCATATTAGTGTCGATACAATGTCTGAATGTATTATTATATATATAATGGTCCAGATTAATATGCAGCAACGCTAACGTAATGGTGCCGACAGGGGTGCTGATGCCATCGGTATATGTGTGTGTTTGAGCCGAGATAAACATGAAGTACACGTGATTAGTTCAGTTAACCTATAATCGGAGTGGGTGCTGATACTTGAGAACGATCGCAGAATAAGTCGATCGAAACGTTGTATTTATATTATATTTATTTGTTTCAATAAATAATTATAATTAATCATGTGTGATTTAAATAAAAATTCAAACTTTAATCAAATTAATCACAAAAATAAAAACTTCAACATCTTCATTATTAAAAACTATATATTTTTGATTTAGACTTTGTGTCGAGATAATATTGTATTCATTTGAACTCGAATGAAAATGAAAAATACCAATTGATTTTAAATTAAGAAACATTAAATATATTAACGAGGCAAATTTGAAATATGTATAATATATATAATTGTCAGTTCGGATTATAAAATAAAGGATTCGAATCGATTTTCATTAAAGAGGCAAATTTGAAATATAATTGTAATTTGAACTCGAATTTTGAAATGAAAGACTCCAATTGATTTTAAATTAAGAAACATTAAATATATTGATAATTATTCCTCCCCTTCTCACCACTCAAAAATTAAATATTCAATTCGCTTTTCTTTGCACACAGAAGAAGATATTAAACACATCTTATTTGATTTATATTTTATTTATTATTTGTTTATTTTTTAATAATTTGCCACTTTTTTATAATTTTTAAAAAATCTAAATTTTGTTATTCTTATTTTTTGATTTTTACAAAATTGAACGACTTAAGACACGCATGCCCGAGTTTCTCATGGCAATACTGGAGCAGCCTGTCATACAAACAACACCTGATCTCTTTTAAATATTTGAAGCCTTATATCGATTATTGATCCCAAATTTTAAAAAAAAATGATATAATATATAATTCTCCTCATCGCACGATCCCACTTATTTAAATAAATCTATTTTCACACAAAAAATGCTGTAGATTATAGAAAAAAAAAATACTTCCAGATTCATATCTAGAGCCTCATTTCTGTGGACGAAAATGAGGCGAAACTTTTAAGAGACTATGTATTTTCGGGAGTTTACAGGTATACATTTGGAGTGTAGGTTTTTTAAGAGGAATACAATTTTTGGACCGAGACGCCCGCCAGGGCACCAGCCTGGTCGAGTCGAGGCGGTGCCGAAGTGTATAAATATGGTTGTCTGTCAGAGCATTGTATCTAGAAAATTAAATAATATACAAGTTTGAAATTTACAAGTTATGTGTGTTCATTTTCTCTAAAATCAAAAATCGTATTAGAATTTTATTCGAATAATTATTTTAGGAAAGGTCAAATATTTTAAGGGTCAAAAATAAATAATATTTTATAATCATGAATGTAAGGAATTCCTGCAAATATCTCTTTAAGAAGAATTAGGGTTTTGTTTAAATTAATTCTCTTTAAGACATTGAGAGAAATCCCTAAGCCATTTTTAGATTAGTTTCACAAATTACCTCATTCTCACCTTAGGGGCCATCCGTAAATTATTGTTAGCCCCCCTTCTCCTCTGTCCCATTTTCATTGAGCCCCCCTGTATTGGGATGTCCCAATATCACTTTTATACCCTATAATTTTAAAAATTTAATTTGATTTTTGTGATATCACAATATTTAAGATCCACGGAGCCCCCTGCCATATTTTGTCACAAATCTGAGATGCCCCTTTACTGTGAGACGTAATTTATGGACGGCCCTTTATCAACGACAAATAAAGAAGAAACATCTCATGTATTTTGGAAGATATAATGTACGTAATCCTGCAGCAGTCCAACTCGCACTGACCGGTTTATTATATTCAGATGAATCTTTAACATCTCAAAAAATAAATATATGAGGCGGGGCAACGTATAATAAATTCATTTGATGAGTTGAAGTCACAGCAAATTTTTTTACAAGCTTTTATTTAAGTTGGTTCCTCTCTTCGTCTTTCTCGGACAGCCCCAGTCTCTTATGTTGTGTTTATTTGAATATAAAATTAATGAACATTTGCCCACCTTTCTGGGTAAATTCGAATTTCAACTTATTTTTACCAAGTGGACTTTGGTGAAATTCAGCATTAAAATTTTTTTAATGATATTAAAATATATTATTAATTTCAGAAATAGAACAAAATATAATTTAAAATTCAAATAAATTGGCACCTTCTGGTGTGGCCATCCACTTGACTTTGCCATACACCTGGCCTCTCTAATATATTTTAAAATTTAATAAAATTATTTATAATCATGTAGGGGGTTAGTTTTTGCATTTTTAGATTACTGGTAATCCACTGATTATGTATACATTTGGTTGAGTTTGGTACAAGAGCCAAGAATTTCATCCCCGGGCGGTTAGATTTTGCATTTTTAGTTTTCTGGGGACGTGTTCTGATGTTGTCATCCACTTGACTTTACCATACGACCTGGGCCCTTAAATTATTTATAATCATGTAGGGGGGGTTAGTTTTTGCATTTTTCACTTCTGGTGTCCCACTGATTATGTATACAAAATTTGGTTGAGTTTGGTAAATGGTCAAGATTTTCATTTTTTGACCCCCTCCATTTTGAACGGTTAGATTTTGCATTTTTAGACTTCTAGGGGTCTACTGATTATGCATACAAAATTTGGTTGAGTTAGCTCAAACGGCCTAGATTTTTAATTTTTAACCCCCCCCCTCCACCTCCCTTAATTTTTTGGCGATATGCACCAAAATCTAATCAGCTCTTAATCTCAATGGACCAAAACTACGTGTGAAATTTGGTTTCGATATTCAAACTAGTTTTTGAGCTATCTCGTCCACAAATATTTGGTAACGCACAGAATAACAGAATAACACACTAACAGACATTTTGACAAAACAATTTGTTATCTCGAAAAATATAATTTTTTCGATGTTCACTTATTAGAGCTTTTTTGTAGAGCGAAATCTCATGGTTTCGCTCAATTTGTTTAATTAAAATACTTTCAGCTCGTTTTTGAGATATTTTGAAAAAAGAAGAAAATAAAACACTTTTTTCATGCACGATTTCATACTTGACCATACCATGTATGGTAAAGTAAAAAAATTGCTCCCTCCCACAGAAAAATTCTAGGGATCAATGAGATATCAAGTTGATTTTTGGTTACAATAGTTACGTATACACAAATTATTAAATTTATAATTCAGGATCCCCCTAATCAGAGAAGAAAGGAATGATGTACATTTGAATGTGTTTTCATGGATTATAATTGTAATATAATGGCATAATAATCACTTTTGGCAATCATATTAAGTGATTCAATTTAATTGAAATGAATTTTGTAAAAACAAAACAGAAGAGGGGTGCCGCGGGGTGGTTGAAGGGAAGAAAAGCAATACGCGGGGGTTGGGATTGATTTTCAATCCCATTAAACGGGATCCGGTGAAAAACTTTTATTTATTTTATCCCACCCAGCAAGTTGACGTTTGGCTCTCCAATTACCTAAATATGGCGAATTTATTATAAAAGGAAAATCAACATGGAATTAATAGCGATGAATGACAAACAATGATAAAGCATTCTATGGCGTTAAAACCCGGGCGGGAAATATTATCCCTCGGGAGTGGGATGGTTGCGTATATGTGGAGTCGGATACTCGCAAAACACCAAAAAAAACAGATCAGGGAGCAAATTACAGGGAGCTGAATCAATATTTGCCGTGATTTTGATATAATTTGTAATAAACTCTCTCTCGTCCTTCTCCTGTAACTTTGGCCTTTTCCTAAAGATTTTCTGGTATGTATAGCGGCTCCTCCCTCACACTGCTAATTCCTTGTTTTAGCATCCTTCTATTTGATTAATGCATGTAAATTAAATAAAGCAGCACAATCTTAATGTCGCTTGTCTTTCCCCATGGAATTGGATATCCTTTCAACGATATTTTTCAAACTAAATCCACGTATGGGAAGTTTCTACAAAGGGAGTAATTGGAGATATGTAGATTATAGATTATTATTATTTATCATTTTTAGGGCTCCGTACAGCGATCCTATGGAATCCAATTGCTGTTGCCACAATGTCTCTCTGTCTCTCAGAGCAATGTAGCTCGTAAACTAAATAGAGGAATAGCTTGAACTGTAGAATTTATATGTAGGTATGTACTCATTTTCTCACAAAACAAAAGTCGTAATTAAAAATTATTTTTTTATCATAGAGCAGTCATAACGTGGCCACGAGCGTGGCCGCGTCATTCAGTCAATCTCGTGTGGCTCTTGAACCCTCTTGAATAATACTGATTTTAAAAAGTACAGGGTGTGGCATAAAGTACTACCACATTTTGAAGAGGTATTAAAAAAATGAAAAAATTTAACTAGAAAAAAACTGAATATATTTTTGAAAAGAACATAAAATGAATTATTTTAAAATGTGTTTTAAACATTATATCAGACAAAAAAGGGGGGGGGTCAAAAATGAAAATTCTAGCCCTTTTGAGAAAACTCAACCAAATTTTGTATACATATTCATTGGACCCCCAGAGGGCTAGAAATGCAAAAACTAACCACCCAAAATAACGGGAGGATCAAAAATGAAAATTCTAGCCCTTTCGACCAAACTATGTATACAAAATTTGGTCAGTTTTTGCAATTTCTAGCCTTCTTGAGATCCACAGAATATGTATACAAAATTTGGTTGAGTTTGGTCAAAAGGGCTAGAATTTTTTTTATCCCCCCCCCCCTTTTTTTTGTCTGATAATGTTTAAAATACATTTAAAAATAAAGTAAAAATTACATTTATTTTATTTTCAAAAATTTATTTAGTTTTTTTTCTTTTTTTTATTTATAATTTCATTTAACAATCAACCATTTGAACAGGTTTTAAGTAAATTTGATAAAATTGATTAACAAACACACATACACAATACTTTGTCATTTATACACATGAAAGGGAAGTCTTCCATCGAAGTCACCCTTAATTGAATTTATTAGTTCAGTTGTGCAGAATGGCGCGCTCCTCGGTGTCTAGAATATGATTTTTCTTAAGTCTCCTAGTTACTTGACTATTGTCCAGGAGATTGATGGCTGATATATTTGAATGGTTTTCGAGTTTTTTAATATGTTTGTTGTACGAGTCCAGGATTACCTTTCTAACAGAAGGGACAATAAGGTCACTATGCAGACTTTCGTTTGTGAAGTACCAAGGTGCATTCGCAATACTCTCTTAATATTTTTGATTGTATTCTTTGGATTTTACTAATGTTGGACTCTACTAGCAGTTCCCCAGGTTTGACACGAATATGACCATATTGGTTTGAGAATTGATTTAGTATAATAGTACTTTAGTTTTTAAAGGCAAGCTGTGAGTTTTTGCCTAGTAACCAGTACATCCTTTTGTATTTAATATTTATTTCGTTTCTTTTTTTTCTAGGTGGTTTTTCCATGTAAGTCTTTGATCCAGATGCATTCAAGATATTTGACTTGAATTACTGTATGGAATTTGTTTAGAATTTAAGTACACTGGAGGGCTTATGATTTTTACTTTATCCAATGCAAAGCATGGGTAAAGTATTGCAATCGCTCTCGGGGCAAGCGTGGCTTCAAAGGGTCCTCAGGTAAAGACTACGGAACCCATGGACTCAATTAAAGTCACAAATTGTAGTATTCAATTAGGTTGAATTTTAGCACGTGACGGTTTTGCCAAAAATTACATGGGGTCTCGTCGAGAGGCCAAAAAGTGCCATTTTTTCATTTAGTGCGTGCGGATGTATGTATGTATGGATGGATGGATGTATGGATGTATGTTATCGTTTTTTTGGCCCACGATTTTTTCCACACCGTTGCACCGATTGAAATGAAATTGAAAACCTAGCATTCTTTGAACAAAATGAAGCGCTGATTAGTTTTTGGTACATATCGACCCACAAACATTAGTACTTTATTTCAGTACTTTTTTAGTTTTTTCTAAATATCTTGAAAATGACTTAACCAATTTTGATGAAATTTAATATCCTAATTAAGTACCTTGGGGACCACAAAAAGGATAAATAAAGTTTTTAGTAAAATTATATTTTAAAGTACTTTACTCTAGAGTAAGAGAGTACTTTTTTAATTTTTTAAATTCTTTAAAATTTATTCATTTGAACCTTTTAATATAGCTCATTTAGCCTTGCTTAAATAAGAATGGATAGGCTTCTCTCTGTGAAATGCTAAAATTTGGGAGGAAATTTTATAAGTAACCATAGCAACTGCGTTGTTTTCTTATCCCTTACCTTTGCAGAAGACATAGAGGAATCGACTTTAAACCAAAAATAGCGATTGATTCTCATCTAATACTTGAGGAATAACCATTCTATATTGGATTTTTGACGTTTCGGTTTTTATTGGTAACCATTGCTGAAGACATAGAGGAATCGACTTTAAACCAAAAATAGCGATTGATTCTCATCTAGTACTTGAGGAATAACCATTCTATATTGGATTTTTGACGTTTCGGTTTTTATTGGTAACCATTGCTGAAGACATAGAGGAATCGACTTTAAACCAAAAATAGCGATTGATTCTCATCTAGTACTTGAGGAATAACCATTCTATATTGGATTTTTGACGTTTCGGTTTTTATTAGTAACCATTGCTGAAGACATAGAGAAATCGACTTTAAACCAAAAATAGCGATTGATTCTCATCTAATACTTGAGGAATAACCATTCTATATTGGATTTTTGACGTTTCGGTTTTTATTGGTAACCATTGCTGAAGACATAGAGAAATCGACTTTAAACCAAAAATAGCGATTGATTCTCATCTAGTACTTGAGGAATAACCATTCTATATTGGATTTTTGACGTTTCGGTTTTTATTGGTAACCATTGCTGAAGACATAGAGGAATCGACTTTAAACCAAAAATAGCGATTGATTCTCATCAAATACTTGAGGAATAACCATTCTATATTGATTTTTGACGTTTCGGTTTTTATTGGTAACCATTGCTGAAGACATAGAGAAATCGACTTTAAACCAAAAATAGCGATTGATTCTCATCTAGTACTTGAGGAATAACCATTCTATATTGGATTTTTGACGTTTCGGTTTTTATTGGTAACCATTGCTGAAGACATAGAGGAATCGACTTTAAACCAAAAATAGTTATCGATTCTCATCTAATACTTGAGGAATAACCATTCTACATTAGGTTTTTGACGTTTCGATTATTATTGGCTACCATTGCTCGAAGACATAAAGATCAAAATAACGAATTCGATTTATCTAATACTAGAGGAATAACCTTATTGCATTCCATTTTTGATGTTTTGACTATTAATCGGCAACCTCTACTGAAAACGTGGAAGAATAGACTTAAAATCAAAAAGACTAAAATCTTTTTTGGTAAACAACTCAAGCTTGAGTTGTTTGCCATAAAGAATTTAGTCTTTTTGATTTTAAGTCTATTCTTCCACGTTTTCAGTAGAGGTTGCCATTAATAGTCAAAACATCAAAAATGGAATGCAATAAGGTTATTCCTCTAGTATTAGATAAGAATCGATCGTTATTTTTGATTTTAAGTCGATTCCTCCATGTCTTCAGCAATGGTCACCAATAATAATCGAAACGTCAAAAACCTAATGTAGAATTGTTATTCCTCAAGTATTAGATGAGAATCGATGGCTATTTTTGATTTTAAGTCGATTCCTCCATGTCTTCAGCAATGGTTACAATAATAACCGAAATGTCAAAAATCAAATGTAGAACGGTTATTCCTCAACTATTAAATGAGAATTATTTTTGAATTAATGTCAATATGAACTACAAATTGCAAGTGATATCTGATTAATAATAAAGGAACAAACATATTAATATTTCAAATGAATTTGATAAAGTTTAGCAACGATCCGTTGCAGTTTATTCTATTTGTGAAACCGAAATATGAGTCGATTTTGCTTCATTAACTTGTATTCTCCATCTATGAAACCAATTTTGGGTGTTGTCGAGATATTCTTGAAGTTTATTTGATGCTGTTCCAGGATCAGAATTTGAGACCATTATTTTCTTATTTTTTATATCTCTTCAAAATGTGGTAGATATTTCATGGACCCCACCCTGTATAATAATTAAATTAAAAAATAGTAATACAAAAATTAAATTAATTTGTAATTTGTAATGGTATATAGGCAAAAAATAAATTTTACTTCATTTATATTCTTTTTTAGTCATTTTTTTAATAAAACATTAGTTAATCTCCAAAACAATGTGACTCGCTTTAAAACAGTTTTATAAATTTGCGGCCCCCAAAGTTAATGTTAGTGGCCACCCCTGTCATAGAGTATGAGATATCCCCGAGGGGTGAACCAGGATTGGAATTAGAGTATTCGAGGGTAAATCGCGATTGGAATTAGGTGGACACCGTCTTTGGAATTATTTGGAATTACTTTGGAATTCACTAGATAATCTATTGTCATCTATTGTCTTCTACTTGGAAATGAAAGTGGAAGTAGGTGTACACGATTTTAGGTCGCGGTTCACTCCTCGGGGAGTATTTCTGTTCCAAGTAAATTGAAAAGTTCTAACTGAGCTGAAATTTGTCACGCTTATTTTCTTAACAAATAGAAGCACTAAACTAAATTTCAACTAAAGCCGTTAGACTGAAAAAAATTGGCAAATCTACACGAATTCACAGATAGCGCAATTCAAATAGTATTCAAATCGCTTTTTTGTTTGTTTGTTTGTTTTTATTATTCTATACGTAATCAAATTTTAAATCGCCTTCAGTTTAGAGAGCTTATTAAGGAGATCAAGACCCCTCAAGCACATCTCTTTGCTAGGGCCTGTTGAACTGGAATAATTAAAACAAACATAGTGAAAAAGTGAATAAATTCCAAAAGTGTAGATCCAATTCGCAAAATCGATCAGAATCACAAAGAGAAACAAAGAGGTTGTCCTCTGCTTGATGCAAATAAACATACACACATATATATCGAGATGATATATCTGTATATATATTATTTATTTGTTTGGCGCACTCAAAAAGTTTCTGAAGTCCTAGAAACCGACCACCAGTGATGTAGCGGAACACCAAGCTTTCAACATCCATATGATATTGACTCCATGAAAAACATTTATAATTGAAGAAAGACTGATGATGAAGACCAAGTCTTCGAAACTATAGTCTCAAACAAATAAATAATATATATACAGATATATCATCTCGATATATATGTGTGTATGTTTATTTGCATCAAGCAGAGGACAACCTCTTTGTTTCTCTTTGTGAATCAACAACTCCTGCTTACTCTCGGCAAAACAAAAACTTTTCAATTACATCGATCATAACGTTTCTTTCGTTAAGTGGAGAATGGTGTAGGTTCTCGGTGAAACATATTAAATAAAGTAAAGAAAATTTTTTGAAAAATGTTTTTGTGAACTTTTTTCCTAGTATTTTATATTTAAAATTTTTTTTGAAAATGTTCCAAAAAAAAACATTTAAAAAAAAATTTTTACAGAATGTTTTCTAATAATACATCTCCATATAAAGCATTGAGCCTTCTCTTAATAGGAGGTCAAATTGTGTTCCTGAACAGCATATTACTCCGGATTTTCCGACGGTAATGTACATACTATTAATAATATTAACGATAATACTATGGAGTTAAAACAAACAGAACGACGACTTTAGAAGGAACAGGTGGAAAAGAAAGCTCCAGGCATGTTTGGCAAAATTATTACTATCTGATAATTATTGACAATACAATAAGTTTATGGAAATATTCAGAGGATAATTTATTTCAGGGGTGCCCCCAGGAGAGGGGGAGTTACGATGCAGAGTGTGTCATTAAAATACCTGGGGGTGGGTGAAAATTGTTGCATTTTAATATTATATGCTAAAAATAAATTCAGTCAAGTCTTATAACTTCAACAAAAGGTAATAAAAAGCTCTTCTAATTCTTTAGAACTGATTAAAATGGAGGATACTTTTCATGAAACTGGGGGTGGGGGGAAACACCCCTGTTTAATTCACAAACTTATAACGTTAAAACTATAGCGACACTTCTACTTTACACCCCTTTCTTTATTTCAATCGGATTAAAAATTTGACACAACTAATAATTCATGACACTTGATAAATAGAGTAATTTAAAAAAAACGAAATAAAGGAAAGGGTTGTAAATTAGTAGTATCGGGATGACTTCAAATAAATGAAAAAATTAAAGTTGTGTGCTGATAGCACCAGTTGATTATTAACATTTTCCGTACTTATTCGACTATTTTCTTTTTTTCCTCATTATTAAAAAACCAAAGATCAAAACTTGTTAACATTAAATACCATTTTTAAATAACAGATTCAATTTACAAAATTTGCAGTTGCAATTTCCAAAAATTTCTAAGTAAGATTAAATTCAATGTACTCGTATAAAAAGTAATTTATGATTTGAAATTGCCTAAAGAAGTAGAATTTAAATTTCTAAGAAAATTTAAGAAGTTGTCATTTATTAGATCCGATATGAAATTAATTATTTTTAATTGTATGACAGCAGACTAGTTTTTCCTTAAGGAATCTAATTCAAGTGCCAAAATTAGCACTCCGGGCCAATGACCATCCTGTGAAGCGACCTTTTGTGATATACTAGAATATCTCGCGCTAAAGTGAAATCTTCATTCGTAAAATTTCAAGATCTAGTGATTTTAAATTTAAAAACTTAGCATGTCATATAGTTTAAAAAAATGCTGAGTCTCAAACTTTGAAATTTAGAAATTCAAAGGTCAATGCTATAACTTTTTCCAAATTGAATATAAGAGTTCAAATTGCCGATAGAAGAAAAATTTAAATTTCTAAGCAAGTTCATTCGATTTGCAGAACTTAAAATTAAATGACTAGTGTTTATTTATTTCAAAATTTGTATGTACATATATGTGAATATCTGATGCTATCTATATACTGTATACAGGGTAATTCACGGTCGATGGCATTTGAAAAAACAAATTTTGACCCCTTTATGAATAACGGAAATAATAGTAATTTTAGCACGCCCTGTATGATATGGAGTCGATTTCTCGGCGTAAATTAAATACTTCAAGTCTGTCTAAACTACCACCAAAATATCAACTTTTCATGAATTGAGAACACTAATTTATTTAAGTTTAATTATGGCCATCAAGTTTTGGACCATATTTAAAACAAAATTATTTTTTATCTCGAAAACCGATAGAGATAAGTATAGGACAATATTAACAAAAAGTATTTTAATAAAAGGCGGTTCTAAAACGTGTTAATATACGGGGTGTTCCATTTAAAAAAATAAAGTTGCTACGACTTTTCGATGGAAGCCGAAACGTCGCAATGCTGAAAATATTTTAGATCGATAGAACAGGTAAGAAAATGTAAGGTGCTAAATTTTCAGAAAAATCCTGCGTTCCGTTTTCCATAAACGTCTAACGTGCCATCGAACGTGAATCACCCTGTATATTATGTTTGTCTGTGTAAGTTTTCGATTCTTATTGTTCTGAATAATTAAATTGTATCAACTCCACATAGGAGATTTAATTCACAAAATTGTAAGGACTTTTAATATCATCTTAGATATAGTTGATTTTTTATTTAAACTGTAATGAGTATGAATCAGTGCTGAAACAGTTGTCTCAATAAACTCAATCCTACCAAAAATTAAAGTGTATCTAATTTTTTAAAATCAGCCTAACCATCCAGCCTTATTACAAGTAACTTCCGGATCTATAAATTAAAATAGTTGATTTTGTCTATATATAAAAAATTCTAAACCACCATTTATCAATTCAAAGCGATTTTTCTGGAACTACTAGGGCTAGTAATCTGAGATTAAGCAAACGGGTTAATTTTAAGAAGTAGATATCCGCTAAGAAAGATTTCTTAAAAATTCAAACGCAAAAGAGTAAACAAGAGAGACTATAAAAAAACCGACCTTAAATAAAGTAAAAATTATATGTAACAGATAAATAACTAATAACTTAAATAAAATCAAACACACACCAAAAGGTATAAAATAATTATCTTATTTAGTTGCTAGTCAGTCGACAAAATATTAACATAAAATTATTTTTTGAAGTCGGTGCCAAAAACAAACTTATAACTATAAGCGAGCGTACCCGCCAAACGTACTAAGTAAGATCCGTCGAGTGCGATTCATAAAATGTATGTTTGGCAACCGACTCCCCAAAAAGTAATTTCACGTTAATATTTCGTCGTTTAGTTGCAACTAAATAAGATAATAATTATTTTATACCTTTTAGTGTATTTGATTTGATTTTTTGAGTTATTATTATTTTATTTGGTGCATTTTATTTTTTTGAAGTCAGTTTTATTTTTTTTTATAAAAATTATTTTCATTTTTTCTCTTTTTAGTGATGTTATTAATAGTGATTTAATATAATACCTTGCATGCATCTCGTAAGAGATAGGTCAGGCGAATGAATCAGAAAATGATAAATTTATTAAACCAATTATTTTGATGAATTAATGTATACATTGTATTTGAGCTTCGACTCCGGAGATTACTTCTCCACCATCGAGTGTCCTTGATCATCTTTTTAGTCCTTGTTTTTAATAAGAGGAAAAACTAATTAAATAAAAAACCTCATTTTTCCGATAATTATTCCAATTTCATATTCGAATTCCTCCCAAATCCTCTTCAATCCCCAGAAAATGATAATAAAATTCAATTCATAAATATAGAAATTCTCTCGAAACGTTTGCGGGTTTTAAATGGATGTTTTAAGATTTTTTTTATAAAAGATTTTATTTATTATAATTTCGATTATTTGTCATAAGAATTGGAGATTTACGTTATTTCGTCATTGGTCATATATTTAGAACTTGATCAAATGAATATGGTACCACCCCTATGGTACCCTCTTCCAATTAAAAAAGAATCATTGAAATTGGTTCATAAACAAAGAAGTTATGCCTGAACAAACATATCAAAAAACGTTCAATACCAATGAAAAAAATCGGGACCAATCGGAAGCTAGACTGAACCGAATGCGAAAAAAATCATCAAAATCGGTTCACAATTGGCGGAGATATGAGGTAACATAGACATACAAAAAAAAAATCAGTCGAAGTGAGAACCTCCTCCTTTTTTGAAGTCGGTTAAAAACTTATTGATTTCGAAATGATATTTAAACAATTCAAATTACATTTTAGTTTTCAAAAGACTGTTCAAAATCTCACCAATCAAGTTTTGGACTGAAACTAATGCGAAAAAATCATCAAAATCGGTTCACAATTGGCGGAGATATGAGGTAACATAGACATACAAAAAAAAATCAGTCGAAGTGAGAACCTCCTCCTTTTTGAAGTTTGCTTAAAAACTTATTGATTTTAGCGATATTTAAAACAATTCAAAATTGATATTTTGTTTTCAAAGACCACTAAAATCAATTTCGAAATGAAAGATGAAATTTTGTATGGAGGTTACTTTTAACTCTAAATGCTTGTGAATAAAAGTTAAAAAAAAATTCAAATTTAAAAAACTAATACAAGGAAATAACTTTAAAACCACGGTTTCAACGAGATTTCTTCGGAACTACTTGTCGATTATCATAACTCTAACATAAACATCCTTAAAACATATTAATATTATCATTATTTTGATGTATCTATAACTTTTATTTATTTATTTTTCTTTTGTTTTTGATTCAAGAAAATTTTTTAATTGTCTCTCTTGAGTAAAGTTTAACATCTACTGCTTCATCTTGCGTGAACTTTTGTTCACCCTGGTCTGTAGTATCAATCAATTCAATCCACGACTTTTCCTTTCTACCTGACGAGTGAAGAGGCGATATTTTATAGCCCATCCTTAAGTTTCCTTTTATATTTTTGTCCCTTGAAAATAATAAAAAAAGAGAAGAGAGCAGATCAATTTTTAAAAATATTTACTATAAATTTTTATGTTGCAAAAAAATAAAGAAAAAAAAATAAGAGAGCTTATAAGAGATTGCTGTTGTTTTGAAGACACTCGACCCGAATAAGGGGAACATTCTGAAGCAGTGACTTTGCCAAAGGAGGAGTTAAGGATTCAACCCCCTGCTATGGCCCAGAGTAAAATATTTTGTCATTATTTAAGGTAGTTTTGCGACAATACTAGCAAAAAGTTAATGCTAGAGTATATAGAACAGACAATAAGGATTCATAGTTCATAAGCCAAAAACTTTTTGCTGATTATGTACCAATTCTAGCCAATCCCGTGCTCGTTTGACAAATTTGGCACCATTGTAAGAGATTGAATATTTTTATATTTAAATGACAGATAAAATGACATTTTAAATTTCTATTAAAAATTCTTTTGTTATTTTTTAACAAATGTAATCAACACCTAGGTTACACCCTATGAAAATTATAATTTTGAAAAAATCTAACGCATGGATCTTTCGCTGGTTAAATAAATGCGCTGTTGCCAAATTATTTTTAGTCTAAATTTTTTATACATTTTTCATTATTTATTCCTTATTATCTCAGAAACTGTGTTGTAACTATGAATCAAAATTGTCTTAAAATATGTATTGGTTATTGTTTAATGTTGGTTTAGTTTTTATAAAACTGGCAAGAAGGGTTTCTTAATTATAATTAAATATGTATGTAAATTTTCCGATATCCCGTATAATGCAATGTTAAAGAGCCTGAAAAACTCGATTTTTGAAATTTAATATCTCCGGAACTGTATTGTTCATAAATTTCGTTTTGCCACCAATCGATGCAGAAGTATTTAAATAATAATCTGTATAAATTTCAAAAAATCCTAAGAAAACGCATTTGGCGGAACAACTACCTTAATTATAAATCATTATATAATACTATATTGAGGAGGCGGTAGAGCAGTGGCTAAGGCACTTGACTTCTTATCGATTTTACTCGGGATCGAATCTCCCTTAGTCAGAATAATACTCTCATAGTTCTACATACCATATTATAGTAATCGCCGATCCTGGGAATCGAGGTTGCCGTTTGAAGAATAATATATAATTGGGTAGGGCAAATTCATTGCAAATAAAATCCATCTCAGGGAAAATTCACTTGTCGAAGCTTGTCGTGCTTACCTTTTAATAATAATGTATTATAACAGGGTATCCAATCTTTAGGCTTAACGGGCCACATTTGAAGAAAAAAATTGTCTCGGACCGCGGATAAAACATTTTTAAAAGGGTCACGGATATAATAATCCCTGATTATCCATTATCTATTGACATATAAGAACGTGCAAATATTTAAAAGACAAGTCCTGACAAGTTTTAGTCCACAGTAGAGAAATTATCAATTAATTGTGATTGTTCTAGAAAAGCCCAATTCCTTGTCTCCTTGTATTAGAATGATAATTTTAGACTTGAATAGTGTCATAGCATATAAATTACTGAAATAATAAATACATATTTTAAAAATTTAATGTATTTTAGAAAATGAAAATATGAGAAGAAGAAGAATTTTTAAATATTCGAAACTTCATTATTTTTTTAATCTTTATAGTTGAGCTTATAATTTTGTTTTTAGTGAATTTTATTCTTGAAAAAAGATTCACATTTTGTACAAATGTACATTCATATTTCGAAAAAGGGAATAAATATATCTCTACATTTAAATCTCAATGTTTTAAGGAAGTTTATGATTTTATGTTGGGTCACACTCATTGCAGTGTTGAGCCGCATGCGTCCGGCAGAGCCACGGGTTGGTCAGCCCTGATTTATATTATCTTTTTATATTAAACGAACAATCCTTGTATATAAAGAATCGGTTTTTTCGAAAACGATTACGCTAAAAATTGGTGAACTTATCAAATCTCATGAGTTATTGGTCTAGTATAAATTTTAATCCGATTGAAATAAAGGAAGGTGGTGAAAATTAGTCATGTCGAAAAATAAATATCTTAATCATTCATATCTCGTCTTCGTGTGAAGTCACAGAGCCTTGAAATTTGAAACTTAAGCTATTTAGAGGCAAAAAGCTATTGAGCATCGCTCGGCGCTCCAGGTTCTAAAAGTCAAATGCCAATAGTAGTAGTGTTAAAATTTTTATAAAAATTCAAGAGAGATGGTCGGTCACTCATTGTAATAAATTCGAGGTGTCATGGGTTATTTTTATTCCGTTAGAAGAGTTCCCTTCGGGAATTGAATCCCAGTGCCAAAAAATGCGATCCGACTCACTTGACTTTCCCACCGAAGTGTAACCAGATCTGACACATATGGTAAAGCACCCGTAAAATATTTCACTCAACGAGTCGATCCTCAATATTCAAACAAAAAAACCCTTCTTCAGACATAATAAAAATAATAAATAACACTTTGGATTTAGTTGTTAACCATCTCTTTTGATTTTCTATATAAATGAATTATATTTTAAAAGTTTTTTTCTTTTGGGACGGACTGATATATCAATATCTCAGGATTGGATGAAGGCAATCCGCAAATAAACAAGAGACTACTTCTAACAAATAATATTTATTGGTGATATGAAATTTTTAGAGCATTATTAAATTTAAAATATGTGAATTTATTTTTTTTGCTTTATCAATAATTGAAGTGAACAGTTTAAATGGGTTGTTTAAGAAATTTATATGTGGCGATATTACATTCCTCGTGGACCAAAGGTATGGGATTATTCTTTCCGTCGCCTGGACTCCGATTGTACGTCAGGCACCAATCTTGGAATTTTTAGGTGCGCCTGAATGGAATTCTCGGCGTCTGGCAGGTTCGGTGTGATGAAGTTCCTTTTATCCCGTTTGCTTGGAGTGATATTTCAGGAGGCTCAAAAGTGATGATTTTAGTGAGCTCTGTGTAATATAGAATGTAGTATGGATGCCTCTCTCTCTAAAGATCAAGTTAGAGAGTTTAGTGTAGGAATGCCATAATATGAATGTTTAGCGTTGAAGTGCTATAATATGAATCTCTAGCATAGAAGGCTATAATATGAATTCAGTTGAGAAAGATGTAGTGTATAGAATGTCTAGAGTAGAATGCTATCATCTGAATCTCTAGCATGAAGAAGGCTATAATATGAATATAATAATAAAACTTGAGTAAGATACGAGGTAGGTTTCACAAAAAAAGAAATAAAACAAAATTGAGTTTTGAATTCGATATATTTCGGGGGTTAGCCCATCATCAGGAAGTTGTTATAAGAATTAATATTTTCTATTGAGATTTGAACTGGCTGAAAGGAATCTATACGTGCTATTATAATAACGAATGGACAAGTACCTGAGAAGGTACAACTTGAAAGGTACATGAGAGAGTACAATTACCCTAGTATATTCAATGTGCGAACAATGGAAGGAATGTTTAGTTAATTTATTATAACATATAATCAATAATTGTATTTTTATACACTTCCAATTGATTATTTAAAATATTTGAATTATTAGAAAGGGCTATTTTTATTTCGGTGGATTCCAAGAGATCCAATTTAAGGCCTTTTCTTTCTAAATGAATGGGGATAGGGTTATTATTAGAGGTTGAATGGTTGGATTCATGTAAGTGAATTGCGAAGGCTGAAGTCGAATCTAAATTAATGTTATCGGATTTATTGAGATGATTAAGAGCTCTTACATGCTTGGAGTAACGTATTTTGAATGAGCGGCCTGTCTGCCCTATATAAAAAGCATCACAATCTTGACAAGTTAATTTATACACTCCTGATTTGTCTAATTTATCAATATTGTCTATTTTATTGTTAAATTTAGGGAACGCGGTGTTGGTTTATAGTGAAACATTGTTAAAATTAAATTAGGTTGGAGTTGGTGGTGTTTCACAAGGAGAAAAATTAAAATACAAAGATTTTTTTAGTTTACTCTATATATTTCGAGCTCTTAACTCTAATTACACACCACCAACTCCAACCTAATTTTATTTTATTGTTAATTAATTGGGAGCCTAAATTGTTGTTGTTGTATAAAGCAGGAGTAATTCCATATGATCTAAGGGTATAAGTTTTGTGAAACCTACCTCGTATCTTACTCAAGTTTTATTATTATATTAAAATGTTTCACCTAGAACCAACACCGAACTCCTTAAAAGTTATAATATGAATGTTTAGTGTAGGAATCCCATATTATGAATGATTAGCGTTGTGTGTCCTCGTCACAAAAATTCTTACTTCCCTCCCCCATCCGTCGGCCCAATTTCAAGTATTGATTTCTTTTTTTAAATTAAAATTATAAGTTGTCATTAGTTTTCCACTGAAATTTAAAAGGCTTTAGATAATTCTCATAGATTCACTTAAAGCACGTATCCATTCCCTCAATTTCTATTTAAATTCTGGTTTGAAGTTATTTTTAATATGAAATTTGCAAAATAATTATATATATATATATAGACTAACCTTTATTTTAAATAAATTTATTATCAAATTAATAATTTATATTTAAGTAAAAATTTTATAAAAACTAAAAATGAATAAATTATTGGCTGGCAAAATGGGTTTTGTGCCCGGTGCCAAGGGAAAAGAAAAAAAAATGAATAAAATATTATTTCTACACTCTTGTACTAATTTGTCCTTTTGCAATTTCATTATTGGATATACTCGTGGGTATATTGTAAGTGTTTCGAAACTGACGTTTCGGAGGATCGGAATGTTAAAAGATTTTATTTTATAAAAGATTTTATTTATCATAATTTCGATTATTTGCTCATGAGAATTGGAGATTTACGTTATTTCGTCGTTGATCATATGATCAGAATTTGACCAAATTAATATGGCACCATCTCTAAGATACCCCTTTCCAATAAAAAAGAATCATCGAAATCGGTTCATAAACAAAGAAGTTATGCCTAAACAAACCTAACAAAAAAGGTCTAATACCAATGAAAAAAAAACGGGACCAATCGGAAGCTAGACTGAACCCAATGCAAAAAAAACTTTCAAATCAGTTACAATTGCCGGAGATATGAAGTAACATAGACACAAAAAAATTCAGTCGAATAGAGAACCTCCTTCTTTTTGGAATTCGGTTAAAAATATTTCCAATAAAAATTATTTGTTAGAAGAAGTATCTTGTTTATTTGAGGATTACCTTCAATCTAATCCTGAGAGATGAATTATAAAATTATACTCGTATTTATTGAAACATAAAAAGTGGAAAAAAATACATATCTCACGTAGTTGAAATTTAATTATAGCGGTACTTGTAGGTTAGCAAAATGAACGTAAAAAACCAGCTCCAGTTCAAAAATCAGAAACTTGCTGCAAGAAGAAGTGAGGGTTGGCTGGCAGGTTGTGGGGGTCAAATGAGGAGAGGAGGGGGTACCATGTGGCCAGAAAGCGGCTGGTCAAGCCAATTGAAATCGCTACGCCAATGATAAATGCCCAGTTAATTGGATCGGCTTTTCACTGAAAAACGGATCTCTCGCCATTTGAATTCAATTGTGGCTACCGGAGAGCCAAGTCGGTTGCCATCCGTTGCAACCTTCCAGAGAAGGGTGACGAATATTAAAAGCTTATCCATTCAACCACTTCGATATTTAAAAGCAATCCATCCATTAAAGGATCTCGCTGGAAAATTATTAATTAAAAAAAAAAAATAGAAATGGCTTATTGCAAATATAAGAAATTATTTTTAATTTACAGAAAATAGTATAAGAATATATGTTGTTATTAGGCAGAGAAGTATGTTTATTTTTGTTTAGTTTTACAAAATTTGATAGATTTGTTTATTTACAGGATCGCGCCAAAAACCACGCAATCTAAACTACCGCGAGGGGCGCCTGAAATGTTATTGATAAAAATCTAAAGTAGTAATTAAATGGGTATATAAAAGATATTAGTTTGTCGATGGTAATAGATTGAAATTTAAAAGAAATCATAAGTTGGTGTCATCTATTAATATAATTAAAAATATTCCATTCCATCGAATTTAATTGATGACACCAACTTATGATTTTAGTAATTAAATGGGTGTCTGTCAAGAAACACTGCATTCCTGACTTTTTACAGTGTTAATTAAACCAGCTGTATTGCTTGCCACTGCGTTTGATTGCGTGTGCCTGGAAACAACCCTATGTCTGAATTAGAATTTCACCGTCTTTGTCCTTCAGGAGGTCTGGCCAGTGCTAAATTAGACGTGCCTGAGTGGGCAGCTTCTGTTTCTATTTCCTTTCTCTGAATAACTGTTGAACTTTGGATAAAGTAAAGAAAATTTTTAAAAGTTTCTAAAAATTTTTTCAAAAATTGTATTTACTTTATTTAAATGTTTTACCAAGAACCCACACCATTCTTCCTTAACAAAAAAGTTCTACTTTGGTTTCGTCTGTTTTCGGACTCTCTCGTATTATTATATGAATAAGTTCTTTTAAGTTGACAAACCCAAAAGGAATGGTCTTCATGAAGTGGCAATAACATTTTCTAAAGGACAAATGATACCGAAAAGCTATAATAAAAATACTCTAAAATATTCCCCTTAAGTGGAAAAAGATCTTCATTCGACGGGATTATATTATGAGGCGCGTGCATGATTTCGCTCAAATCTTCCCTTGTCTATGCCACAGAGGATAAAAAAAGAATAACTTGTCAAATCCTAGAATTCTAAAGATACGTTCAAGCATCTATGATGTCAATTGTTATCTTAAATTTAACATATTATTTAAAAGAGTTCTTTTGAATAGGATTTTTTTCCAAGTTTTTATAAAATACTATATTTTTTTTGTAAATACTATTATAATATATTACGATATATTTTTAATAAAGCTCCATTACTTTTTACTTTACCATACAGGGGGTATGGTCAAGTATTGTAATCGTGCATGAAAAAAGTGTTTTTTTCCTTCTTTTTTTCAAAATATCTCAAAAACGGCTGAAACTATTTTGATTAAAAAAATTGAGCAAAACCATGTCATTTTGCTCTACAAAAAAGTTCTAATAAGTGAACATCGAAAATTTTTTATTTTTCGAGATAATAATTGTTTTGTCAAAATGTCTTGTTAGTTAGTCTGTCCGGTTGTCTGTCCGTTAGTCTGTGCGTTACCAAATTTTTGTGGACGAGCTAGCTCAAAAACTAGTTTGAATATCGAAACCAAATTTCACACATAGTTTTGGTCCATTGAGATTAAGAGCTGATTAGATTTTTGTGCATATGGACCCAAAATTGAGGGGGGTGGAGGGGAGTTAAAAATTAAAAATCTAGGCCATTTGAGCAAACTCAACCAAATTTTGTATACATAATCAGAGGGACCACAGAAGTATAAAAATGCAAAAACTACCCCCCCCCCCTACATGATTATAAATAATTTTAGGGGCCAGGTTGTATGGTAAAGTCAAGTGGATGGCCACATCAGAATACGTCAGCTTATTTCTTTAGAAGAATTGAGTCGATCGGAATAAATTCAAAAATTATTTTAATTTTCTAAAACTATTCAATTTAAAATATGTACTTGAATGAATGGATTGATTAAAAAAATTATCTTTTCTATAATTAAAAAAATAAAATTAAGGGTGAATTTCACCCTTTAACAGCCTATTTTGTCACAATATATCATATACGAAAATTCACTTGAAATTTCATGCCGGATCGCTTCTGTTTATATAAAACGTTAGACTGGATATTTTTGAATCAGTCACATGCAGAATTTTACTATAAAGTATTTAGACCGAAATTTCTTATTTGGTCATATATTTCAAAATAGGTTTGTGTTTTACTTTAAATAAAAATAACCACCTAAGCTTTTATTTTTAGTTATGTGAGTATGAAATGTATTTTAAGTCATTTCGAAATAAAAGCTTTTTTTAATATACAATAGATCGTCGATAATCCGGATGTCAAAAATCCGTACCGCCGATAATCCGGATTCAATTCCAGTGAAAAAAAGTTGAATAATATATTTATACATATTTGTCAAACACCGCCACTACTGCAGTTCAAAAATCAATTAGATATTTTTTTAAGAGCTCTGACAATGTATAAGCTGTACAGTATTCTGTAAATATATGTGTATGTATGGTACATATTGTACCTTACATATGTATGTATATTCTTTCATTAAAATACATTATAAGTTCATATTAATTAATGGTTTTATTTATCTGCTCCAATTATTTAACCACTTATTAACGGCTTTAGTAAGTTTTATTTTTGTTATGAAATCAAACTACCTTTTTTTGGTTCTTTTCGAAAATCCGGACATTTTGATAATCTGGACCGGGTTCGGTCACAATTAATCCGGATTATTTACGCTCTACTGTATTTTTAATTTTTCTCTAACTATATATATAAATCTATATTTACCCAGTGTAAAAAATATTTATTTTTTCCCGGTATAAAATAATTCTTTCAATTCTAAGTTTCGAACAAAAAACCAAATAAAGAATAAAAATAAAAAATCGAGAGAGGTAGTAAGAAAAGCCATCCATGTTTCACGATTGTTAGTCCCTTCTATTTATATGCATTATCCGCTTAAGCTTTAAGAAGACGCGCGAGTCACAAAAGCCCAGCAGACAGAACACTCGAACAAACAAACCCTTCTTTCCCAACCCGGTTTGCTCCCTTGACTTCCCCATAAAATACAAATCACCCTTCTAAATAATACTTCTCTCTACCTTATGTTCAATTTTAAATTTAAAGATAAGTAAAAAAATTGATAGAAAAAATTAAAACTTTTTTCACTAATCGGTAAGGTACCTAAGCTTTCTAAATTTTCGAGACTTTGAAATTTTTTCGTCAATTATCAATTAGAACGTTGGAACCTGGCACAGAATCACAGTTTGTTAATACAGATGCCTACGCTGTATTTCAGATAATTAATTACAGCCGTCTGAGAGATCCAAATTTTTTCTTATTTTTTGAAGAGCAAGATCTGAAAGCTCAAAATACTAAGTTCAAATTCAATTAGAAAATAAAATAAGCTGAAGTGTTCTGATGTGGCCATCCACTTGACTTTACCATACAACCTGGCCCCTCACTTATATTTAATATGTAATAAAATTATTTATATTCATGTAGGGGGGTTAGTTTTTACATTTTTGACTCCTGGGGGCCCACTGATTATGTATACAAAATTTGGTTGAGTTTGGTACAAGAGTCTAGATTTTTATTTTTTGAACCTACAACCCCCCCCCCCCCCCCCCCGTTTTGGGTGGTTAGTTTTTGCATTTTTAGACTTTTGGGGGTCCACTGATTATGTATACAAAATTTGGTTGAGTTTGCTCAAATGGCCCAGATTTTTAATTTTTAACCCCACCTCCAGCCCCCTTAATTTTCAGTCGATATGAACCAAAATCTAATCAGCTCTTAAACTCAATTGACCAAAACTACGGGTGAAATTTGGTTTAGATATTCACACTAGTTTTTGAGCTAGCTCGTCCACAAAAATTTAGTAACGCACAGACTAACGAACACCGAACCAGACAACAAAACTAATTAACAGACATTTTGACAAAACAATTATTATCTCGAAAAATACAATTTTTTCGATGTTCACTTATTAGAGCTTTTTTGTAGAGCGAAATGCCATGGTTCCGCTCAATTTTTTTAATCAAAATATTTTAAGCCGTTTTTGATATATTTCGAAAAAAACACTTTTTTCATGCACGATTACAATACTTGACCATACCCTGTATAGTAAAGTAAAAGCAATTATATAGAGGACTGTGGGGGATTTATTTACACAACTGATTGCATATAAATATAAATCCACGAAAATTCAATTTATAATATCAAATACTTTTAAAAACTGTTAATAATATCATTTTTAATCCAATATTTTTATTTTAATAATACCTATTTTATTTTATAAAATTCTGATTTTGTTTTTTCAAAAAGCTGGGCTCTTATTAAAAATTAAAAATTTCTAGACACTTGCCTCTTTCCCCTTTAAAAATGCGAATTGTGGCGAGCAGTTTACAAGAAAGATTCATCTGAAGAAAGAAATCAATTTCAACTTTTTATTACTATTTATTGTCAAGTATAAAATATGTCAAAAATCACTTTGGTTGAACTAATCAAATTGATAAATTGGAAGTGGAAGGAATATCTATTATAAACTTTTATTAGTGGAATAAAATAAATAGGGAGGACCTTTTCTTTCATTTAACCAATCGGAAGTTTATTTATTTATCAGCGTCATAAAATTCTCATATAATTTCAACAAACCCAAGATTACTCAGTCTAGATAATAATTATAGATTAAGGTAATTTAATCAATTGAAAATAATAGATGCCGTTTAAAATGCAATAAAAAATATCTTAAAGGGGTTGAAAATAAAATTTGGTGGTAGGTTTAATTGCCCATTAATAATAAAAAATCCTTTATGAGATAAAAAAAAAATATATTCTAACATAAATTAGAAGAAAATAAAAACAAAAATCATAATAAAATAAAATCGTAATTTAAATATTATGATTCAAATGAGAACTTTGAGATTTACTTAGAAAAATCAAGAGAATTCTTTTAGTGAATTCGTTTTGATGAAATGATTGAGTTTTAGATTTCAATACAAGAACTCAACAAGAATTATTATCATATGTTACAAAAATTATCCATAACAATTCAAATTCAGTAGAAGACATCCTTGTGATTTCCCTAATGAAATCTAATTTAAAATCAACTTTTTATACTCAATTAGGGACTAGTGTTTACAGTGGCTTTCTATTTTAAAAATTTTACATTTAAAAAAGTCATCAATTTTTATTTAATTAAAATTGGAAATCACCTGACCGCGAAATTTTACAATGAAGATAAAATCTTTGAGGAAAATTGTTTTTAGCCGGCTAAATACGCTAGATTTTTTCATCTCGAAGAACAGCCATTGGGCTGGAGTAATTTATGGCACTTTTGATTAAATTCCCAAGAAGATAAATACAGCCCTTCTGTCATGTAAGTTTTGCATAACATTTCGGGTTAATTAGAAGACACCCACCCTCATGAATTTTAGGGTTCAGGGCAAAAGTAAAACGGTGCCCTCATAGTGCCACTGGATTGTCTGTCTGAGTGTCTGCCAGAAAATGGTGAATCGTATACTAGATACAATACAAACTTAAAATTTAGACATTATACATATATATGTATTCATTTTACCCATAATCAAAAATTGTATAAAATTTTAATTGAACGATTATTTTGAGGAGTGTCAAAAATTTTCGAAAGGTCCAAAAAAAATGTTATTATGGAGTGAAAGATATCTGTGTAAAGATAAAGTTGAATTAGACTAAACATTTTTAAATTTAATTAATTTTAAAATATTGGTCCATAAAGTGGCCATTTCAGATGATTTTTGTACCTTGTTCAAAAGCGGCTTAACTTAAAAATTAACAAAACATTCAACTAATTCATTAATTCTCCCCATATCTCAAGTATTTTGGAAAATATAAGGAACGGAACTCTAGGTATGCCATTCCTGCTGGAACTAATTCTAATGAATCTAATTCTAATGTTATTGTCAAAATGAACTTATTTTTATAAATATAATTCTGACTTATAATTTAAAATATGGCCTGCGGGTTGGGCGTATAATAGACCCGCAGTACTCCCTACTTGTCGTAAGAGACGACTAATAGGGAAATGGTGGATGGGACTCTTCAGGCTTGATCGGCTACGCGTCTAGGGGAAAACCCTAAACAAATTAGGAGTGAAGCCCCTTTAGGCGCTTGAGGGTATAACTTGACCCTCCTGATGCAGCTTCTGCATTCTGGCTGATTCCAGACGTGTTGTTCACCTTCCCTCTGGACTCCGTCAGTTCGAACGAGAGGGTGGTATCGGAACTTAATCCCCAACCATTAAGTTACGTTTCAGCATTTGCTGAACATCTATTTGATAACAATCATTCCCCATCTAAAGAAAGCCCCCTTATTCTACATTTCTCCCCAAAAGGACGCAAACTAGATTTATTAGAATCCATTGAAATCAAGAAAGCAATCGCCCGCAATGAACCCATTCTCAATAACCAATTAGAAACCACTAAATCAACAATAATTGATCTATTAATAAACCAAATTTAACCGAAATTCATTCATTCTTTACTAAACATTTGTTCCTCTTTTCTCATCTTCGAATTAACTTTGTATATCCTCTTCTTTTGTCTAAATTTATATAGTCTAAAACCCTTAAACAAATTCCTTTAATAGGTATTCCCAGAATTCTATACAAATAAATTTCGAACAAAGACATCCTATTTGAAATGTACTTGACTCTGACCAGACAATTTGTTCAATACCCATTTTCTCCCTTCCACATACCTTTAAATCTAACCACTCAATTCTTTCAAACGCCCATTGGCTCACCCCCCTACACTCGCCCTGTATTACAATAACATTGATACTATGTAAAAATTTTATATTCAGTTTTCTGTTAAACCTCCTGATGAAGGGTTCATAGCCCGAAATATGTATAGAGATAAATAAAAAAAAATCTCCAAAATAATTTAAAAGATTTTTTAATTTTTTAATTTTATTTCCTCTTTGTGAAACACCACTATAACCCGTTAAATAATTCCTGGGTATCGGAACTGGCTATCCTTTACTTCCATAGATAGAGCCTAGGCAGAGGTGTTTGGTAATGAGTGACTTTAGGAGCTGCACAGCGTGGCGGCTCGTTCTTTTAAATCCTCTAAAATTGTCCGCAAGGGGAAAAAAGACTATTATAATCTAAAATAATCGTTGATCCATGTCTAATCCCTAGAAGAATAAACATTGTGTAATTTTGAAGATTTGACGAGGAATGATAATTCTTGTTAAAGCATTGTATTTATTTTTTTAATATAATTTTCTGAACTGAGATTTCACTTAAATTTTCTCTCTACAGTTTATATTTTTCTTAGGTAAATTTTTTGTTTTAGTGAAAAAGCCACAAGGTCTTTTGCTTCTTGGCAATTACAAATGATGCTTCCGGTTCCCCTGACAGAGGTGTTTGTTTTTGGTGGCATGGGTTGCGTTGATCCGGGCCACAAATAATGGAGATTGATCATGGTCGGCCTAAGAAGTCTGGCTCCGGCCCAGCCCTTTGCCTCTCCTACAACCCCCAATCCTTTCTTCCCTTTTACCATCCCTTCCCGGCCATCAAAAAACAACCAGGTCCTATAAAACAATGGGGCGTCATTTGGCGATTTCATTTTTAAATATTTATGATAAGCACCACCCACTGAGTCCAGATTAAATATTTAGTGGTTCACGAAAAGGAAAAAGCCAATCTTGTAAAGCTAGAAATTTTTAACTTAAAAGAATTAAAAGAGGACTAAAAAAGAAATAAATACTCTTTTATTTATAATCTAAAAAACTATATATTTATATAGTTTTTTCAGAAAATCCAAAAATAATTTAGAACAAGTTAGAAAAGTTTAACGAAAAGAGAAGTTTCATCTAAAAAAGAAAATATCAGAATGAATAATACAATATAACTATGATGTTTCGATCGACTTATTCTGCGATCGCTCTCAAGTAATAACCTAAAATTGGAATGCTTGCTCATACTTGAGAACGATCGCAGAATAAGTCGATCGAAACTTCGTATGGTTATATTGTATTATTTTGTTCGTGTTCAATAATTAATTATAATTAATTAATTACATCTGATTTAAATAAAATATTTCTACACTTAATTTAATCACAAAAAAGTAATTTTTATAAAAAAAAAAAAAATAAAACCGACTTCAAAAAACTTAAATGCAACAAATAAAATAATAATAACTCAAAAATAAAATAAAATGCACTAAAAGGTATAAAATAATTATCTTATTTAGTTACAACTAAACGACGAAATATTAACATGAAATTACTTTTTGAAGTCGGTGCCAAACAAACTATACCTTATAAGCGAGCGTACCCGCCAAATCGTACTAAGTAAGTTCCGTCAAGTGCGATTGCATATAAATGTAGTATGTTTGGCACCGACTTCAAAAAGTAATTTCATGTTAATATTTCGTCGTTTAGTTGTAACTAAATAAGATAATATTATTTTATACCTTTTAGTGGATTTTTATTTTATTTTTAAGTTATTATTATTTTATTTGTTGCATTTAAGTTTTTTGAAGTCGGTTTTATTTTTTTTATAAAAATTATTTTTATTTTTCTCTTTTTAGTGATGTTATTAATAGTGACTTAATATAATACCTTGCATGCATCTCGTAAGAGAAAGCGTCAGGCGAATGAATCAGAAAATGATAATAAAATTCAATTCATAAATATAGAAATTCTCTCAAAACGTTTGCGGGTTTTAAATGAATGTTATAAGATTTTTTTTATAAAAGATTTTATTTATCATAATTTTGATTATTTGCTCATAAGAATTGGAGATTTACGTTATTTCGTCGTTGATCATATCATCAGAACTTGACCAAATTAATATGGCACCATCCCTAAGATACCGCCTTTCCAATAAAAAAAGAATCATCGAAATCGGTTCATAAACAAAGAAGTTAGGCCTGAACAAACCTAACAAAAAAGGTCTAGTACCAATGAAAAAAAAAGGGACCAATTGGAAGCTAGACTGAACCCAATGCAAAAAAATCTTCAAAATCGGTTCACAATTGGCGGAGATATGAGATAACATAGACACAAAAAAAAACCCCAAAAAATCAGTCCAATAGAGAACCTCCTCCTTTTTTGAAGTCGGTTACAAATACAAGCATTATCAGAATACACGACCTTTCAACACATATTAACTCGTTTTAGGTACTACTAGAGGGGAATCCTCTACGACAATCCAAAGATTTGGTATATTTGGATAGGATCGTAATGATGACAAATAATCTGATGGCGGAACTTCAGAGTAGGCGAAGGGCTGACGACGTCATTGATGCATCAAGGCTTAGCTCAAGACCAAATTTTTTAACTCTAATGTGCTGTCGACTCTTACATATGAATGCGAAACATATGGTCTTTAAGATTCATGAAAACAAATTAAAAACATCCCTGCTGTCTTTAGTACGACAGAGACTTCTCCTAAAGCACCTGAAAACTACTCCAGAAATAAATGTCGAAACGTCGTGCATTTCGATAAGATTTTTCATTGAAAATATTCATTTGCTTTATTAAAATGAGCCAAAAATATTTAGCATTTTATTCTAAATGTATATAAAAGTTTACAATGACTCAACATACGAGTGTTTGATTTTTATACCTAACCATCATAAAGCTTTAAGAACTAGATTAGACTTTCTCAAAATAAAAATTCTTATTAAAATCAAAATCGTTTCGAGCTCAAATTTTGGATCCGATTTTAAGAAAAATAATTGAAATTATCCAGTATTAATATCAAAGTTAATCTTATAATAAAAAACTTTTTAAATTAAAATAGGTTTTTCTACATATTTGTCAACATTTTAAACCAAACTTTTTTTTTAATCCAAAAATTCAATTTTTTTTTTTGTGTTTTTACAATGTCATTATAAATAAACGAAGTTTCATATAAATATTTTGATCAAACGATATATGACTTGAAAATCAAAGATATTCAGTGACATTTAAAAGAAGAAAATTTTCATCTTCGAAGAAAAAACGTTGAGATCTTTATTAATCCTGGGATTGAATTTTTTCATAATCCTGAAAGCAATATTTCGATTAATATACTGTACAAAATGTACCTAGAAAATTAATTTCTATTGTCTGTGAAAAATAAAAAATTTAAATAAGCTTATTCAGCTACATAGGAGGCTTGAGGTATGGCAAAATCACATATGAAGTCTGAGAAGTCACGCCACATTACTTTCTAAATAAAAAATAATGAATTTAATTGCGAAAAGTCAATATTATTTTATATTTAAAATTTGTATTAATTTTGAAAAATAAGATTAATCGTTCAGCGCCTGTCGATGCAACCCGCATTCATAGCGATCCTACTTTCAAATATCTAGCCACTAGCCATACTGCGCGCTAAATCTATCTATCAGTTTTTGTACTCAGAGAGTGAGACAAAGGTAATTAATTAAAAGTAATTTAAATAAAAGATGTTAATTACATTTTTAATGCAATTCAAAAAGTGTATAATGAAATCAATGAGTTAATTCGAACCTAGAAACACTTTTAATTTTAATAGAATAGAATGAACTATTAAATTCTTGCTAAAATTTATTATATTTTAAAATTAATATAATTATCTATTGAAATTTTTTTCTATTTATATTTTTGCAATATTTTCCCCGATGCATTACGAAATATGGGATTTTTAGGCAAATAGAGTGTTGTCATTGGAAAAAGCCAAATTTAAGCGAGTTGTTTCGTTCGTTTTTCGTGACGGTTTTCACGACTAACCAAACTTTAAACATATTCAATGATAACATATATTTGGGACTTCAATAATGGAACGGGTAAGGTTAGCCAGGGAGTAGAGTTCTTGCCTACGGATCAGAAAGACCGGGTTCACGAACTGCTGACTACAAAATCTGAATGGTTATAATCTGAATTCTATACCAATTTATACACACTCACACAAATTATCACATCATATAAATATATTCACTTAGGATCTGTCCGATTGGCTTTATTCCTGATCCTATTAAAAAATGTCTATACCGGGTGAGTTTTTATCTTATAACTCAAAAACAGTGCATTATATGAAAAAAGTTTCAGATAAAAGTTTATTTATATGGAAGGAGAAACTAAAGTACGCTATTGTTTGTTTACCAAGAACAAGCTTTCAAGGGCATTTCAAGGTCAAGTTCTGTTTTTTTAAATGGAAACCTATATGTTTCTGTACATATTCTGAATCTACAAAAAAAAAACTGAACAACTTTCATTAGAACTATTTTTTTATACGATATCAAATAAACAAAATATTAAATCAATTAGATCTCAGAAAAAACCCTAATAATTATTTTTAACAATTATTCAACTTAATTTTTAAATAATAATGATTAAATAATTAATTATTAAATCGAAAAGTCACAACAATGAAAATAAGTGTTTATAATGATCTTAAAACTTCATTATACACAGATTTAAGAGGTTATTTTCTACTTAATTGAAATACTTAAAATTCTTGAGTTTAAAAAAGTTTATTTCTCGTGTCAATCCAGTAGATAGTTATAATGTATTATCATAATAAAAATGGATCATTTTTTGTTGAAGACAGAATTAAAATGGTCTTAATCTATGCGGTGAATGTGGAAGAAGTGTTAGGGGCTGCCATTGAAATGGATGCCAAGCATTTTCCTGACAGGGATACTCCCTCAAGAGCTTCATTTTATTGTGTTGTAAATCTATTAAAAAAAATCAGGAAATGTAAAGGCTACGAAGAAACTTAAAAGGCCAAAATAACGAAATTGGAACTGGAATTCATCCAGAAGACTTGCGATAACACTCTGGAATTTCACAGAAGCAGTGTCGGAAAATTATTAAATTATACGATTATTATTAAATTATTTATTTAATAATTAAATATTTGTTCGTTATTATTTGATAATTAAGTTGAATAATTGTTAAAAATAATTATTAGGATTTTTTCTGAGATCTAATTGATTTAATATTTTGTTTATTTGATGTCGTATAAAAAAATAGTTCTTATGAAAGTTGTTCAGTTTTTTTTGTAGATTAAGTAGACGTATAGAAAAATATAGGGTTCTATTTAAAAAACAGAACTTGACCTTGAAATACCCTTGAAAGCTTGTTCTAGGTAAACACACAATAGCGTAGTTTAGTTTTCCCTTCCATATAAATAAACTTTTATTTGAAACTTTTTTCATATAATGCACAGTTTTTGAGTTATAGGAGTGTCCCAAGATAAAAAAAAACTCTACCCGGATTATATATAATATGTTGGTATTTTGATCTTTTTATTCAAATTTTTCATTTGTTCATGTCTTCTTTCATTGGCTTACGAATGTTCAGATTCTTGAGAAGCAATGATCAAGTGTTTTTTGGAGCTGTTCCATTTTACGGATAGTTATAGTCTCGTTATGGTTCGGCCATGGTCTTTGTCTGGCTCCTTGTGGTCATCGTGTATTCGCCCAAAGGGAACATGTCACTCAATTAGGGATTAGATTCACGACGGACAGTAAAAATTCAAATGAGATCTCCTGACAATATGCCCTGTTGACGTGCACCTGAATTCTCTCAAGTTTCCATGGAACAGATTATGATGTTTATCAGAGAATGAAAAAAAGATTATGCCTACGAATTTGGATTACCTTGTACTGGGGGTTAAATTGGATTCTATGTTTCTATTTGTCGCAAGAATCGGGCCTGACACCAAAACAGTCTTCGAGGCTCAAGTGCCTCTTAAGATGAAGGATAAAAACTGTATTTTGGGAGATAGAGAACATAGTGTGAGGCCATGTCGAAATTGTTTTTTTTTTTAAATGTATTTAGTACCTATTTAAACAATGAATCTAGTTACACTGGTTAACAATTTTTTATCTATATATATAAAATTAAGGTTTTGTCTGTACATTGCTCCAAATCACGCCAAATTTTGGTTGCACACGTTTCAAGCAAAGTTATGAACAAAAAACACCCTCAACAAAATTCCTGTCGGTATGTATGTCTGTCTGTTTCAGTGGTTTCCGAAAAGTTGCTCACGATTCACGTAAAAACGGCTGAAGGTATTATTATGATATTTCATATTTACATCAGATGTCTTTTAACTTACGTTTTTAGCTATATAACGTTTTGATATTTTGACCCCAAAAAGGGGTTTGGGGGGCGCACGATTGAAAATTATCAAATAACTCCTAAACTATTAACCCTACGGCAAATTTAATGATAAACAAAGTTGTAGGGGATGTGATTTCTGACAACTTTTGCTTAGAAAATTTTCTCCAAAAAACCAGGGCAAGCAAAAGGGGGAGGGTAAAAAAATGTAAATTCTTGTCCTTGGAGCAAACTCACCCAAATTTTGTATACATAATCTCTAGGCCTCTAGAGAGCTAGAAATGCAAAAACTAACCACCCAAAATGGGGGGGGGGGGTCAAAAAATGAAAATTATTTCTCTTGGGCCAAACTCAACCAAATTTGGTTTATATAATCTGTGTGTCACTAGAAGGCTAGAAATGCAAAAACTGGGTGCGGAGGGTGGGTGCGGGGGTGGGGTTAGGAGTGAGGCGGAGTAGGGTGGGGGTGCAGGGGGCGGAGTCCAGGGGGATAGGGGGGTTAGTGGGTTAGGGTGCAGAATGGAGTGGTGGGGTGGTGGGGTGGGGGCGGGGTTGGGCATGATGCGGGGGTGGGGGTGCTGGGTGGGTTTCGGGGAGAGTAAGGGTGTAGTTCGAGGGCTGGGGGTACAGGGGGCGTGCCCCCTGGCTATGCAAGAGGCCGCCGAAGGCGGGCCTTGCAGCTAGTTTTTATAAAATAAGCTGATGTGACCATCCAGATGACTTTATCATACACCTAATCTCTCTCTCAAATTTATTATTAATAAAATAATTTCTAATTTACGAAAGAACCCCATCCTCTCTTAATTTTGGGCCCATTAACAATTAATAATATCTCCTTTTTGAAGGAGACAATAAAAGAGTGTTCTTCTGTGAATTATAAATTTTATTTATTTATAACGATATAAATAAATAAAATTTATAATTCCAGCAGAAGACACACTCTTTAATTGTCTCCTTCAATATATAAAAATTCTGCTACTCTCGGCAAAAACTTTCAATTTAATATCTCCTTTTAATTATGGGGTTATTCTATCAGAAATAGCAGCTTTGTTTGATTTTTATGGCAGCCATCTAAAGTCAGTGAACTTTAAAAAATATTTCGAAAAATAGAGTCAGGCCATAATTTTTTATTACATGACTTTACCATACACATGACCTCTCCCCCAATTTTGGTCCCCGGTAAAAATAATAAATTATTTTCCTATTTTTGGTTCACTTTACAGAAACTTTCATTTTTCTTGGTTTTTTTAGTTATTTTTGAACCCCTTCCTTAAAAAATCGACTTATTTCAATACTTCAGGCATACTGAGTAAAAATATAATTAGCTCTTTATCGCAATATAACATAGTTGGATATGAAATTTCGTTTTGATAAAATCATTGGTTTTTGAGCTAGGGCGAACACGAAATTCGACAAGACACATACTAACTAATCCGCCTCACACAATAACAGAACATTTCGTCAAAATAATTAATAACTATTAAATATGAATTTGTCGATGCTCACTTTATAATGTATTATTAAAGACCAAAACGTCGTGGATTCTCTGATTTTTTTATGGAAATAGACTCAGTCGTTTTTTAGATATTTTGAAAAACGAAGAAAACAAAAAACAACACTTTTTCATGGAGGATTAGAATATTTCACGATATCCCGTTTGGTAAAGCGAAAAATTGAAAGGTTACTAAGTATTCAGTGTAATCTACAATGCCACAAAGGATTATCTATCTTGAGCGACTAATTTGAATTTAATACCATTATTTTTGGTCATATGAGACTATAAAAGATTTTTCAGGAGCTGAAGAAAAATTTATTTATTCATCTTCTACTTTTCACTTTCTAAATAATAAAAGCGAGTTTTTAAAATGTTTTTTAATTTACAGTCGAATCTCAATAATTCGAACCTCGATAATTCGAACTCTTCAGCTGTTAACTTCGGTAAATCGAAAAATGCTGTGTATTTTGATACGCTCGATAACTCAAAATCCTTTTCGTATCAAGAGGGGGGAGAACGTTCTATAATTCGAACTAACCCCTCTTTATTATTCGAATTTTTCCTAGCAATGTTTACTCATCATTTTCCCCGTAATGTTTACCTCCTTTCATTTGCAATGTTAATACATATGTAATTTTTTGTTCTTTTTTGTCGTTTTCATTATTTTTACTTTTTTACTTGAGGCTATATATAAAATTTATCTAAGCTCATACATATTTTCAAAAATATAATAAAAAATCTAAATAATTCAATTTTTTTCTTTCCTCTTGATAATTCAAATTTTTCTTGTAGTCCCTTGGATTTCGAATTATCGAGAGTCGACTGTATTTTTATTTCCTTATTAAATAAATATTAATGTTGAAGTGATGTTTCATTACCTACAAGAGCCTTTGTTAAATAATTGCTTAATGCTTTTCCACCCAATAAACTCTTTCTTGAGCTGTCTTTTGAGACTTGTCCATGTTTTTGTAACTTTTCGCCTATTGTTTCGCGATCTAAAGTAGTTTTGTCGCTAGGGCAATATGAGGAGAAAAAGTATAAGAAAAAGACAAGAGAATGAGTAAGTTGTCTTTCGTTCTTGGCTTCTCCCCTGGCTTGGTCTTTTACCCTTCCAGCCTAACCCTCCTACAGTACCACCCCAAAAGGGCTAGATGTTCTTCGTGCACTCGCATACGAATCGTGGATAAATACTTAACAAGACGAGGCATTTCATAGAAGATTGGATTAGGTAAGGAATGGGTTGAAGAACTCACTTGCCTTAAAGAAGTACAAAGATACACATACACACACACATACCATACTATCTACTCCCTTTGGAGATATATCATTTCCGGATTTAAATCCGTCTCCTTTCAAAAATGTAATCCATGTCACGTTTCAGATGAACATTTTTACTTCACATCTAATTAATTGACTATATTTTAGAATTAGTTTCTTTTTATGAGTTCACAAAAAATGGGGGATTTTTTTAAAAAGATCAAATCGAACAACTTTGATTTATGTATAGAAATGCATTATTAGAGATAGAATATTTGCTGAGGTAAAAATTTGAATTTTAAAATTTTACCATTAATCCATATTTAATTAAAAATTAAGGCATCGATTCCTTCCACCTAGAATTGGCAAAGTATAATGGACTAATAATCTGAAATATGTTGAGTTTGTATAAACCTCTTTGAGTTTTATTTCATTCACCTGTGAAACTACACACACTTTACTTTGTTAATTAATATCATGTTTCACCTAAAACCTACACCTCTTTCTCTAAGTATAATTAACTTTTTCATCTCGGAGATAGAAGCTCTCAGTTTCAAGATCGCGGCAGGCAATTTCAATACTTCACATTGTATCCTACATCTTTACATGATATAGAACAGTGGTTGCCAACTGGTGTTCCGTAAGCATTTCTCAAGTGTTCCGCGGATTTAGTCGCAAATCGAAAGTTTACCACCGTATAGAACGGCCGAATATCAAAAATTAAAATCATAAAGTTTTCTAAACGTGAATTTATATTTTTATAAAAACTAAGTAATACTTTATAACAAAAAATTAAAGTCAGAAAAATTTCTCATAAAAATTATAATTTTTTTATTTTTATTTTTAATTCTTTTCAATTAAATGCCCCACTAAAAGATTATCTCAAAAAAAAATAAAAAACTAATTTTTCAATCAAACTTTTTTTTTTTTTGCGATTAGTTGAGATTGAGATGGGGATGGATGAAGGAATTAAATCCAATCGACTTGATTGGGGAATAATGGAATTGAAATAATTATCGGAAAAGAGGTTTTTTTATCTAATTAGATTTTTCCTCTTATTAAAAACAAGGACTAAATATGAATAAGGACACTCGATGGTGGAGAAGCAATCTCCGGAATCGAAGCTAAAAATACAAGGTATACATTAATTAATGTAAAATAATTGGTTTAATAAAATTTATAAAAAAAAAAAAAAAACTTTTTTTTTTGCGAATGCTGAAATTAGGAAGGATTTCGGAGATGATTAATTATCGGAAGAGAGTTTTTTATTTAATTAGTTTTTTCATCTTATTAAAAACAAGGACTAAAAAGGTGATCAAGGACAGTCGATGGTGGAGAAGTAATCTCCGAAGTCGAAGCTCGAAGACAATGTATACATTAATTCATGTAAATAATTGGTTTGATGTTAAATTAAAAAAAAAATATTTTTTCCAAATATATATGAATAAAAACCACGTTACTTTTACAATTTTACTGTACTTTTTATTAATTAATTTAATTTACTGTACGTAATTTAATCAAATTCCGGCCGTGCATATTAGAAAAACAATCGAAAGTAAATTAATATAAATATTTTGTATATTACATAATTATAGTTTAATAATAAATTGTGTGCCCGTTGAAATGATAGAAAAATTTATCGTAGTGAAAAATAACTTTGATACAAGTTCAAGAGATAGCGACAAGAATGAAGAGGCTACTGCTATTTTAAAAGAAAAGCCTAGCTGTTTAAAAAACGTACAATTAATCGTTACTTTAATGAAGAATATATGAATTACAGCTTTACATGGACAGGCGATAAAGATTGTTGTTGGTGTATGTCGATTTAAACTTGCTAATAGTGCAATATGGTTCCTGCAAAGTTGAAACGACAATTTACAACTAAGAATGAAAATCAAAGGTAAGAGATTATTTTGATAGACTTTTAATTACGAAAAACAATCAACCTATTTCAATAAAGTTGTGAAATTATCAGATAAATTTTAAATAGCATCATAGAAAATAGCAGAATTAGTAGCTATGAAACAAAAAGCACATAAAATAGCCAAATCATACATTTTACCAGCATGTTGCGAAATTGCATTTTTTTCTGTCTCAAAAATGGCGTTAAAAATATAACTACATATAAGTACTTTATTTTATTATAACTGCCCAATTCTAATAAAATAACTGATGTCAAGCTTACTCTTACGCATTTCATATTAACCTAAATAAGTGTTCCGCTAATGAAAATTGCTCATAAAAGTGTTCCGCACCCTAAGGGCCAGTTGTATGTCGGTTGGTAAACTCTTTTTAAACGTTGGCAAAGGGTAAAACCTTAAAATTCACCTTGTGCCCGTCATCTGATTGGCCATCCCACCCGGCAAAGGGTGAATTTTAAGGTTTTACTTTTTGCTAACGTTTAAAAAGAGTTTACCAACCGACATACAACTGGCCCTAGGAGAAAGTTGAGAACCACTGATATAGAAAATATATGTGATAATAATAATTATTACCTAGTTTTGTTTTGAAAATTATTTAGACAAGTTATATTAGTCAATCAAATAGTGAAAATCATTTGTTTGTCCTGGGGGCTGATAGAAACGTTTTTGCTAACGAAACACAAATTAACCTCGTTTTTAGGGTTCCATTTAAAAAGTAAATCCGGACCTAATCAGTGTCTCTCTGTATGCACTATGTAAGATGTAACTCATAAACAAAATAAAAGAAACAAACTTGAAATTTAAGTATTCATTTTCTCCAAGATTTTTATTAAAAATATTATTTTAGGAAGAGTTCAATTTTTTGAAGAGTCAATAGTAAAAAAAATTTTATCACAATTTATCAAAAAATAAATAAATAAAAAGATGTTCAAAATTTTGTAGTTCTATCGACATTAAAATTGTACGCGCCCACCATATTTATTTATTTATTCATTCATAATTCTTACAATTTAACTTTACACAATGCTCTGAGGCAGTTTGCCTCATTAAAAAGCCAGCAGTAAAAAAGAATAATTAACATAAAACAAAGAGGAGAAAAATAAAAACAAGTGTGTACGAAAAAGGAAGCTCAGCGAAAGGAAGGTGAGAGAGCCAGCAGGGGGTAAAAGATACACCATAAAAGAGAGACGCCAAAAAAGAGACGCTCACTCCCGAAACCCCCCCCCCCCGAATACATGCCAAGAGACCACGATTGAATATAAGTGATGATGAAGATGAACGGGTGAATGAAGGTAATGAATTCCGCAGTCGGACAGTGAATGACCTATTCCCATATTGTGTCTTCATGTCTAACATTCTTATAACATAATTATTATTTCTAAGATATAAATAATTTTTTAGGAATAATAACATTGGGCCTTTTATAAAATGAAAACATCGATCTATCTCTGTCGCCTATCTTCGCCCCCTGTTGTCTCTTGCAATTGTACTTTGGTAAAGTTTGCGAATTCGCAACTTGATTACCCTACATATCTATGCCATCACACGAGAGTCAACTGCTTCGGAACAGCCTGGCCCCAAGATTTATAATCCCATAATGTTCATTGCAAATTATAAAAATTTACGGAAAGAGAACTTTGATAAATTAATTAGACTTTTATTAAATTTAGCATTCGCTATTTGTAGAGTTTTTAATTGTTCTTATATTCTATTATTATTAACATATTACTATTAGTATCTACCTGGGGGACCATTTTTTTTTGCTTTAGATAAAAGTAATATATTAATATTATTTTTAATTTTACACACAAACCACTTAAGCTCACTTCTCCCTGACTTGTAGCGTTAAAGGCCAATGGTTTCCCTGTTTATATCTTATGTATATTCCATTTTATTTATTTATTTATTTATTTATTTGATCAAATGTGTTTATTTCCAAAAATTTAAAAATTTATATATTTATTATTAAGTAATGCGAGAAATATGGTTTCGATTTTGATTTTAAAATAGAGAACATTTATTTCAAAAACAAAATATCATTTAAAAAAATTCCCACTGACTAAATATAAACTGATGGACTTTCTATCACTTGATGAATAAGAAATGTTAACCGAAAAACAACTATACACCTACTTTTTTACTTATGGAAAGTGGTGTAGGTTTTAGGTGAAACATGATGTTAGTTAATAGAGTAATAGGGTGTGTAGTTTTCACAGTATGAATGAAATGTGACTCAAAGAGGTTTATTATACTGCAAACTTATATATATTTCGTATTACAAGCAATCATTGAGGAATATCAGTTGATACTGACTTGTAAACATAGTGATGCTATTTCCTGAGATAAACTGAAATATATTGAAAGAAATTTAGCTCGATAAACCCTTTGAGTTTTATTTCATTCACTGTCGAAACTACACACCTTTTACTCTATTAACTAACTATACCTACTAATTCTTTTAAGATTGAAGATGGCTGGAAAAGGGCTAGTCTGTTTATATAGCATCTACAGGTCTATTTTCTAAAAACAGACGTTAAAATTTAACATCCTAAATTGGGTGTTAAAAAGTAAAGTAATAACACCAGCGTTAAAAAATGATATTCTCTAAACTAAACCAAGTTTTAACAGCGGTGTTAACATTTTACTTTTTAACACCAGGTGTTAACGATCCATATGAAGATAGCTACGTTTTCTGCTTGTTGGTGTTTTTACAGCCCTCGATATCCTATCGCGCATGCGCATTACTAACTTGATTTGTTATTCTCAATCTAGTATCTGACAGCTAGCTTGTTTAATTTATTTTTAATAAAAAATTTTATATTCTGAAATTATAATTATTTAGAAGAGGATAATTTTTTATGATGTCTCAAAACTGAAAGTATAAATATTACTCCTAAAATAAACAAATAGGTATATCCTAAAATTGTAAAAAATATTATTTTAACAGCAAAAGTTTTTCAAGGTAAAAAGCTGAGAAGTCCAAGGACTACTAAAAAAACAAATAGGAATCTTAATACAATCACAGTTCAAATGTGTTGCTTTATCTCAAAGCTGTCAAAATCAACCTTACTTTTTGGTTAAAGGAGCCATGTTTGTGCATTAAATACGGTGTTAAAATATTCAAGGCACCCTCTGGCAGGACTTTAATTTTTAACACTTTTTACTAAATATTAACGCTTTGGTGTTAAAGTTTTTGCTTACAGAATAGCAATTTGAGGCAAGGAGGTGTTAAAATGAATTAACGCTGATTTCGGATGTTAAAAGTTAACGTTTTTGCTTAGAGCAGCCATACTCAAAGTGTGTTCCGCGGAACCCTAGGGTTCCGTGATACCCCTGTAGGGGTTCCGCAAGAATTTAGCAAAAAATTCAAAACACCTCTCTCTGGTCGACCGTTTTGACGCGGCGTATCACGATTCACGAGGCGCAGCCGAACTTAGTCGCCACCCACCACAGTACACTTTGTTCATTCAAATGATTGGCATACTTTGTTAATGATGTCAATGATGTTAATGATGAATTTCCAATTCTTGCCAAAATGGCTCTGAATATTCTTCTACCGTCCCCAACAACATATTTGTGCGAAACAGGATTCTCAACCTATGCAGCCACGAAAACAAAATACCGCAATAGACTGGACGCCGAACCTGATATGAGACTTCAACTGTCTTGTATCAAACCTGATATCAACCAATTGATGAAAAATAAAAAAACAGTTCATATCTCCCATTAGTTAGATTTTTTTCTTTTTCAATATCTTCTATTATTATACTTGTTGTGTAAGTAATAAGTAACTGTTACATTATACTTTTATTATGCTTATTAATAAAGAATACACTTTTATCATTGTTTTATTGTAGGGTTCCGTCAAGTATTTCGCTTTCCAAAAGGGTTCCATCACCAAAAAAGTTTGAGAACCGCTGGCTTAGAGAATAGACCTGGTAGTAAGTTAAAAAAGTAAGATAATTTAACGTAAAAATCACTAACGGCCAAGTCTGCCGGGTAATTGAGGATGGTCAGAGGATCTTTCGTTTATAATAAATAATCTAAGTAGAAGTGGCTTTAACTATTTATAGAGAAACTTTTTCGGAATTTGACTTTAACCATATTAAATAATCAAGGGACCTTTAAAAATACTAAAATATAATAAAAATGATTTTGATCTAACAAATTCACAGATTAACAGTGATTATTTATAGAAAAAAGAAAATGTATTCAATCATCAGCTTTTACTTGTTCAATTCCGCCAATTAGCTGAGGATGGTAAAAGCTCTCTACTTTATACGTATATAATCTGAAAGGGAGAGGCTTAAATATTTTTAGAGAATTAAATCAATTTAATGGGATTTTATTTCATTCCTCTTGGAGTTGCGAGTGAAATTGAATTCCATTCTATTTAAAGGTGAAAATTTAATAACTAATTCATTCGTTGGATAATTTATTTAATTGATAAGAATAATACAATGAATTAAAAAAAACACAAATTCACCTCTTTATACTTCAAAACGATGTTAAGCATTTTGATGTTTTGATGGGATTTTACTTATTTTAAGACGCCATTTCTTTGGATGGAAAATACACTCGAAATCTTAAGATGAAAAGTGAAAGAAATGGAGAGTTGTTAAGAAGTGCAAGTGTTGAGGGGCTGTTAGAAAGAAAGTGTGAAAAAGATTCGTAATGATGGGATTTAGTAAAAATAAATAAAATGATATGGCTATCTACAATACTTTACCATAAACCATCAATCTTGTCCAATAAAACAAAAATAACTATAAATAATTATTGACATTTTTTGAAACCCCGTCATAATTTTTGGCTCGATTTAATCCAAGTTTAATCAATTCTTCAAATCAATACACTATTATAAATGAGTGGTTACGCACTTGGTTGCCGGTCGCGTCGTGCGTAAACACTCATTTAAACTATAGGGCCCATTAGGCACTGTCGACTGGTCGACGACGACTTGGTCGACGGCGACTGTGACTTTCTATAGTTTAAATAAGTGTTTACGCGCTTGGTTGCCGGTCGCCAGTGTATAATTCGTAAGTCACAGTCGCCAGCGACCACTCGACAGTGCGTAATACGCCGTATGGTAAATATTTGAGGTGACTTTTATTATTCTTTAATTTTAAATCTAAGATTTTGATTATGAAAGTTGAACTCAACTTATTGTTCTTGATTAGAATATTGATTAAAAATGTATTCAAACAAAAATTGAAGAAAGCTGATATTTCTAAAAGAATAGTCTAAAGGAGATATTATTAATTGCTAATTGGCCCAAAATTAAGTTGGGAGGGGGTTCGTTCGTATTTGTTGCTCTGAATACAGTAGCGGATTTAGTACTTGAGAGGAAATTAAATTTTGAGGCCCCTTTCTAAATATTTTCACTATCCCTACAGTTCATTTGTAAATTTAATTTAGGGAATACTGATAAATTATTAAATATTTTTATTGTGAAAAAAATTAATAATTAAATTAAATATTTTATTTTATTTTCAGAGGTGAATTTTGAGGCCGCAGTGATTTATGAGCCCCCACGCCTCGTGCGTCTGTTCATAAATCCGCCACTGCTCAGATCATTTGACAAATAATAAACAATCAATCACTCCACTCTATTATTATTTGTCAAATTTCACCTCCCTAGCTCAAACCGTTCGGTGGCAAGACTCAAATTTACAGAAAAAATAGCATGTCTTAAAAAAAAATTTCTCCAATTTATTTATTTATATGTTTTACTTATTTAAAGGTGATGCTCATAAAATTTAGTGTGATATGTATTTGGGTATTCACAACCTCTCCATAATCCCGAAATTTTTAAAATATAAATATTTTTGTCCATGAAAGAAGAGTACTAATGTCAGTGGGAGCGAATATCTATCTGTATTATATGGTAAAAATTGTGAATGGCTTTTATTTTTATTTTCCTTTTTATTTTCTTAGAATTTCCTTATTCATTATTGTTAAGGGAGAATGGTGTAGATTCTTGGTGAAACATATTAAATAAAGTAAAGAAAATTTTTTGAATTTTTTTTTTATCCTAGTATTTTATATTTTTAACAAAATTAAAAAAAATTTTCTTTTCCCTTGTTCATTAGTTCCATGAAATTTTTGTACAGAAATCGTAAATTCCTTTCCCTCCAGGTCAGTCGGTCAATTAATTATTTATTGGTTTAAAATTCATTCATATGTTTTTTTTAAAGAGAAAAAGGAATTTTTATTGCAGCACAAAAAAATATAAACAATAACAAAAGTATATAGGTGAATAAGAAAAGGATAGAAATTTGATATAAAGTCGAATAACTCGGAAACTAATGGATATATCGAGTCGCGGTTTTCACTAAACCACTCTAAGTAGACAACTACATCTATCTATATTTATATAAAATGAGAGAAAAATCTGGAGATAGGTTCTTTGAAAAAGCGAAAAAAATCCAATTTTCTACTACTTGCCAACCTTATATACCTATTCATTATAATCAATAATCTTATATTGGTCTTAATTGTCTTTTAATAAACAGAATTACATAAAAGTCAAAATTTTATATAGTTTTTCTAAGAAAAAACTTTTTCGGATCTCCCCTATAGATTATTAATAAAAATTTAATTAACTAATTATGGACACTGATTATTTAAAATTACCTTACATTGAATATTTTCAATAGTTTTTCCCCCAAAAAAACTTAAGCCTTTCGGATCTCAGGGTTATAAATTCAGAGCACTTCGGTTGAGCCAGTCACAGATACGAAAATGTAGTTTTGATAAAATTTTATAAAATTTTCAAGCTTAAGTTGTTTACCAAAAAGTTTGAGTTGTTTACCAAAAAAGAATTTAGTCTTTTGATTTTAAGTCGATTCTTCCACGTTTTCAGTAGAGGTTGCCATTAATAGTCAAAACATCAAAAATGGAATGCAATAAGGTTATTCCTCTAGTATTAGATAAGAATTGATCGTTATTTTTGATTTTAAGCCGATTCCTCCATGTCTTCAGCAATGGTTACCAATAATAATCGAACCGTCAAAAATCTAATGTAGAATTATTATTCCTCAAGTATTAGATGAGAATCAATCGCTATTTTTGATTTTAAGACGATTCCTCTATCTCTTCAGCAATGGTTACCAATAAAAACCGAAACGTCAAAAATTCAATATCGAATAGTTATTCCTCAAGTACTAGATGAGAATCAATCGCTATTTTTGATTTTAAATCGATTCCTCTATCTCTTCAGCAATGGTTACCAATAAAAACCGAAACGTCAAAAATCCAATATAGAATGGTTATTCCTCAAGTACTAGATGAGAATCAATCGCTATTTTTGGTTTTAAGTCGATTCCTCTATAAAGGTAACGGATAAGAAAAGAACGCAGTTGCTATGGTTACTTATAAACTTTCCTCTCAAATTTTTAGCATTTCACAGAGAAAAGCCTATCCACTCTTACTTAGTTAGGTTAAATGAGTCCTATATTAAACAGATAAAATGAATAAATTTTAAAGAATTTAAAAATCTTACTTTAGAGTAAAGTACTTTAAAATATAATTTTTAATAAAAACTTTATTTAACCTTTTCATACATCCATCCATCCATCCCCACGCACTTCCAAAAAAATGGCACTTTTTGGCCTCTCGGCGAGATTCCAGGTAATTTTTGGCAAAACCGTGACGTGCTAAAATTCAATCTCATTGAATACTTCAATTTGTGACCTTAATTGAGTCCATGGGTTCCATAGTCTTTAGCTGAGGACCGCATTGGATAAAGTAAAAACCGCACTTTTTGGCCTCTGGACAAGATCCCATGTAATTTTTGGCAAAACCTTCACGTGCTAAAAATTCAACTTAATTGAATACTACAATTTGTGACTTTAATTGAGACCCTGGGTTCCGTAGTCTTTACCTGAGGACTCTTTGAAGCCACGCTTTCCGCGAGACCGATTACAATACTTTCTCCATGCTTCGCATTGGGTAAAGTAAAAATTAAAAGATGTAAAATTTTTTTCAATATATATATATATCGGTCAGGGTCGAAGCCATCACACTCTCGTGGAAGGGAGTGTGGTGGCATAAAGCGGTGGAGTCACTCATAGCCATGGGTATATTCCAAAAAACAACAAACAATTTGACATATAGGGCGATGAGGGACTCTCCTTAATTTTTACACTTCCGGCAGAAGAACACATAGAGCGGATGGCGTATGATTATTTTTTGTAAATAAAAAAAAAAAAAGAAATGTGAAATGTGAGTAAGGATTTATCCTGGCTCTCTCAGCCACGCGCTCTGAATCTGAATTAATTTGTTCTGAAGCCGAAAGTGTGAAAGATTTGTAAATAAATTTGTGTAATGGTCTTTTGTCTTGTAAGAGGCGGCCCGCTCCTCGGAGGCCCAATAATGAAATATAAATTAATATTACTAATAATATTTATTTACTCTTATCTTTATTATTCACCTTGCACCAACACCACAATCTCTACTAATTAGTAACACAATCCAATCCTTTCGTCTGTCAAGAGTATAAATGAATAAAAATCAAAATTTTATTTAGTTTTCCCAAGAATAAATTAAGTCTTTCGCGACTCAAGAGTATAAATTCAGAGCTCATGGGTCGATCCCAATTCAGGGCGGAAACATCAAAATCAATTAATCGGTGAAGTATTATACTTAAAGTATTGCATTCACTTTCGGAAGATTCACTTTTCGAAGTCTTTTCTATTTCCAAAACAAATTTCACTCAGGCAAATCCAAGTCATATAGTATTCGATACCCTTAAGAAAGTTGAAACTTATATCCAGTTAATTGTCAGTAATTAAGCCTTTGGTTCAAATCGACATAGCCTTTTATACCTCTTTACTTGAAGGTTGGGTTGGTTTTAATTTAAATTTTTTTCTAAAACTATTCTTTCGATTTTTTAAATAATCGCTGTGGTATAATACAATTTCTATGATGTATATTTTTGTCTCGATTAAAAGATAGTGAAGGTATTTATATTTTCTGTGAATCTAATATAAATTGAAATTTGATTTCAACTTATAAAATTAACTTATTAAAATAATAATATTTAAAAACCAAGTAGTTAAAATTCTGAAAAAAATCCCGTTATGAAAAAACCACGACGCGGCTTTTTTAAAAAAAGTTTTTCGTTTATTTAGTTTAATATATTCCCAAGAGAGGTTGACTCCCCTACCGGCCGTTAACATAATAGTACTTTTCCTGATTAAGTATAATAAAAAGTTTCAAGGTGTCCTTATGTATTTCAGGAAATGAATTTAGGATGTGTTTTTCTTTGCTTTGTTTTTTGTTTCCAGCTAGAATATTAACCCGGAGACAGACATTCAACTCTTGTTAAGGGACAGCCACTTGTCGTATTTTTTAATTTTCTTAAAATGAAAACGGCGTGGGATAAAATGGAAGTTTACGCGATCAGAAGCCGCCGACATTTTCCGCCTACGGTTTATTTAGTAGCAGTGAAAAAAAGATAGAAGCCCACCTGGGAAGAAATATTTTCAACCTCCTGAGAGGACGGTGAGTTAAGAGTTAAGATCTATTCGTTCACTCTATATTAAATATCTAATTAATTTATATGTTGTGCGCCAAGCTGGTTATTACTTCTCATCCTTTTTTCTAGAAATGAGCCCTTTTGTTTCCATTAATATTAATTGAAATTGTAGTATAGCAATAAAAAGAGATATCATCATTCGTCACTTTGTGCGGAAAAGATGTGTCCAAGAATTTTTTTCAAAAAGATATGAAAATGGTTAAAGTCGCTTATAAAAATAGTACCTACAAAATATAAAGATAAAAAATAAATTATATATATCAGTGGCGGTTGGTGACTTTTCAACCAGGGATACCTAGTGTCCAAAAAAATACCCTTAATTTTTTGAAAATTTAATTTAATCTTCGCTTATTTTTTTTGCAAATTTCATCGAATACGGGATCATTTTCGTTATTTTTCAAATTTAACATTAGATTTTTAAAAATATATTTTAGGACCTTCGCCCCCAAACGGATACTGCTTTGTGTGAGTGAATGTAGGAGTAAGAAATTAATTCTTTGACTTAAACTCCACAGCTCCTGAGCTGGAAATCGACCATCTTCCACGATGAATCAGCCTGTCCTATAAGAAAATTTTAAAATTTCTCCTAAATTTTCCCTTATATATTGAGGGTTCTTAGAAATGGATTAGTCCAAAGATTCCAGAATCATCTTTATTTATTTTGTATTAATAATAATACTATTTTAATTGTTCCTCAGCTAGAACAATTTTTCATTCGAATAAAACTCATCTGGACTTGTCTTTGACATCCTTGAACTGGAAGATATTCCAGGCAGGGACTTTAAACCTTATATCTCGGCACCCTTTTCTGAAAAATCATTCATTTTAATTGCCCCTTGAAACTATGCAACAATTTTTAAAACAAAAAATGTTTTTTATAGAAATATTTGAATTATCGGATAATAATTTGAAAATTTAATGATCCTCCGGAAATTTTGAAGTCGACCTTAGAAATTTATGAAAATACTCTAAAACACTAAAATACATTAAAACTTGTCAGGACTTGTCTTTGACATGCTTGAACTGCTGCCCAAACTCAAACTAATAACTAATGACTATTTTTTTGCAAAGAAATTTTCTCTGGAGAGAGACGGACTGGTAGAAATTTTAATTGAAAAAGAAGGAAAAAAAAATGTTTGTCTTTCTATGCATTTTGTAACAAATGAAGAAAGTTTTTGAACACTACTGTGGAGAGAAGAAGCGAAACATTTTATTTGTTTCATTCATTGACCCTTTGAAACCCTGAAGAAGGAGGGAAAAATCCTTCGAAACGTCGGTTTGAAAGGAAAGGAGGAAGGATTCCAATAAATTACACCTTATTTTATATGTGTTAATTTTTTCTTTCCTCACTACCTCTGGGCTGCCTTCCATTACTTTCAACTAATGACTATATTTATTTGAAATTTTATTTATTTAATATTTAATGTACTCTTTATTCATTTTCGTGCCCATTTAGTGGCCTGACTTTATTATTAAACTATAGGGTAGATGCGTTTGAATATTTTAGTAAGAGATTTTAATGAAATAAATTGACGCCTGCATTTGTTAGGGTAGGCATTCGGAGAGCAGAGAAGCTCACTTTATTGCATAGTTGTCAGGGAATACGAGAAGTCCATATAATAGGCATGGACAATTTTAGGTGATTTTTTTATTTGCCGGCGCGGCGTTTAGAAATGGATAAACTTGAATTAATTAAAAAATTGCACGAATTCCCTAAATCTCTCTTTATTAATGTAAATTATGTACAATTTTGATATCGTATTATGGAAGTTGTAGGACTTCTCATTAATCCCTGACAACTACTAAATAAGTTACCACCTCTGTTCACTGAATGTCTACACCGAGGGGTGAACAGCGACCTAATACCGTGTACATCTACTTCCACTTCCACTTTAATTTCAAGTAAAAGGCAATAGATTAAGGGGCATTATCTAATTAATTCCAAAATAATTCCACATAATTCCAAAGACGTGTACACCTAATTCCAATCGCGGTTCACCCCTCGGCCTTCACTAAGAGTTGCAGGCCTCGATTTATTTCATTAAAAAATCTCTTACTATGTAGATTAATTCATCAAAGATAAAGTGTATATCTCCATTGTAAATTTCTTGGGGAATGGTTTCCTGATGCATTTTCTGGATTTATTAAAGGGCTTTCCCACTTTTAAACACACAAAATATATATAATAATTAATAATCATCTAATAATATTTGTTTATTTAAAATTCGAAAAAAATATCCGGAGTGTTAGTGGCGGTCAAGGTTGAAAAAATAATTACCATTGTATTTTTTTAAATGTGTATTTCTGTGCTGGTGTGCTAATCCACTTTTCTGGCTTGACACATGAATCTAAAACAAGGAAAAAGTGATTTAGTACTTTTTTTTTAATTTCCCAAAAAACGCATTAAATGATTTTGGTTAAAAATTTGACTGAACACAGGGTTGCAAGATCTTCGTGTGATAAATGCCGGAAAATTTTTTTTGATTATTTTTTTGAGATAACGTAGTAATTAAAATAATTTTCTTTGCACTATGTCTCAATCCAAAAAAAAAATTTCGACCACGACAAACTTGATATAACGACTAAACATGATTGAAATGTTCAATTTATTCTAAATTTACACCGATTGTGATTTAAGTCTGACCTAGAACGTCAAAATTGAGATTCAGATTAATAAATTATTTTGAACTTGTCATAATGAGTGGCTATGTGAGAAAGGAGTAAAATCTGTCTAAATGTCTGAGTTGAATAGGTCTTATTTCAAAGTTTATTTCTTTAGGCGGGCTATCAGACTTATAGGCGATCGCGCATTAACTGACACTCTCGACTCCCTAGCCCATCGTAGATCTGTCTCCATCCTTTTCCTTTTTTATAGATATTACCTGGTGCTAGCAAATTGACCACTAAAAAACTCGTTTTCAAAATTCACCGCCGTGTCGAATGGAAAAATAGATGGAGCTGTGTACCTCGATTTTTTGAGGAACTATTTGCTATCTTCTCTCTATTTCCTTGCTTTTCTTCTAAGCTTATGATCAAAAAATGTTAAACTCACTTCTTATTTTGATGTCGTTCGCTAGGAATGGTCACCTAGCTCTTGTGATAGCGTGAGTAAAAATTTTAATTATATCAATCAATTATTGATCCCTTTTCTTATCTATTCTGTCTGCCTTACAAATAGCCCTCGCAAAGTGGAAAATTGTTAAATTTTACTGAAATCGCCGCTTGTTTCTCTCCTGACCAGGTAAAAGGTTTTTTTATCTTCATCTCTGAATTATGTTTCTAGATATTTGCATATCCTTAATTAATTGAATTTATTAATCAGTTTATTTTGTTTCTCCCGACCAGATGACCAGAATCAGGAAAATCCTCTTTAACCTCAATTTGCACATATGTTTTACCATGAAGCAACAAAAACCCCTTTTATTTTGAACCTACGCAGAGAGCGTCTAATATGAATTATTGAGAGTGCTCAAAATTCATGTTAATAGCAGATAGATCGTAAGCATATATTTATTTATTTTTTCATCAATTGAGATTGATATTGAGTTTTTCTATTTGTTTAGTTGATTTACAACCAACTAGAAAATAGATTAAATTGTGTTGCACGCTTCGATCATCTGGCTATATATGTTTAGCAATTTGTGCTAAAAACGCGATTGGCGTTAATTAATAATTAATTATAATATTCTTATGTTAATTTGTATATAATTGATTTATATATAAACTTTACTTTATTTTGTGAATATTTGTATTTTTTCAAATAGCTGAATTTTAACATTCAATTTTCAAACCTTTTATCTGTATTTATATAGTTTTAAGTTACTCCTAACATCACTTGTATTCAATTTTAAAATTCATATTTTTATAATCAAAAATTTATATTAAATTCTAATTAAACCTACTTACAGTCCATTTTTTTATCTATAATTAATTTTTTTATTTTCTTAATATTTAAATTAATATTCCACGCTGCTACAAGCGGCACCATTACCATTGTTTTTGTTCTGGCGAAATAAAATCGATAATCCCACCAAGGGCTTCATTTGCGCTAAATACACGATTTTCTAAGATTCAACACCCCTACGCGCTTAATCTGGATACTAATCGAACAAAAGCATTCGGCAATTCATTTATCCCTATGACATCTAGAGACTGGAACTCTCTTCCCCCGACCGTCTTTCCAGCAAAGACCTTCAATCTTTCAAGACCACCATCCACAGATACCTTCGACTCCTACCCAATCCCTAATTTTTTTTTTATCTTCACGATACAAGAGTCCACCGCGGACTACAGAGGTTGTACCTTATTGGTGAAACTTGTTCTTGTATCAATATCATTATAAAAAACAAACAAAAAAAACGCGTTAATCCAAGAACAAGAAGGTCGCAAAAAGTTCTTCTAGTGTCAAAACTTGTTATTTCTAAAAGAAGAACTTATAAAAGTTTGAGCTTTCGAACATCGGGTTGAAAAATAAGGAAAATCTGAAGAGCACTTATAAACACGTTGACTCCACCTTTGAGCGATGGACGATAAAAGTACAATTTTTTTCTTTCTAGTTTTTGGTAATTACGATTGCAACATTTCATCTTTAGAATCAGATTATTTTATTTTTTTAACTATGGTGGACGCCTATAGCCGTCGTTTGTCTCTCAGAGCTTCATTTTGTTCAGATAAACAAGAGAGGTATTGATGTATTATTATCTTTATACTAATTGAAATAAAATACTTTTTGAGAAATATTTTGTCATGTATTTTATGACCATTCTTGAAGAATTTTGAAGAAGATACATTCAAAGCTATTTATAATAATAAAAATATAGGTCGGCAATAGACTTCATTTGCACCTACATCACCGACATAGACGTTATTTACGTCAACATATTAAATGATTGTAGTAATGAACTGGAATTTATTAAAACACTTTAATACAAGCATATCTTTTTGTCAATTTCCAATTTTCAAGTTTATACTGTATTTGTTTATTGTTTTTGTTTTCATTGTCCAACAAATAAAATTCTCTCGCTATCAATAGTAAATTCTAGAATCATATAAACACTCACAAGCTCTGTTAAATGAGAGAAAAAGGAGCTGATTACATGATTTCTTCGTTAACCTTTTTAAACTCTGAAGAAGGAAGGATAATCCACGGAATCGTTGTTGTTTTTTAAGAAAATGGAAATGATGTTCCAATAAAAAATTTGTTTTATTTGGAATTTGTTTTTTCGTTATCATCACCACCTTTCCATTAATACTTCATTGAATTTTACCGATACGTCTCCAAAAAAAAAACTTCTTATTCATTCGATAAAAAAAGGTGGTCTGAATATGGAATGACTCTCAATTACAAAAAATTCTAGTTTATAATAGATTATTTACGATTTTATAAAGGGTCGTTTGCAATAAATATTATGACCCACTGAGCTAGAGTCTTCAAAATATTACCAGCAAGCTAACATAAAATGAATCCGACAATGATAATAATCAAAATAAAATAAGATTTTTGATGTAATAAATAAATCTCTCTGATCTTTCAGAGATGAATTCTTGAGGAGTGTTTCACTCGGGCAATATAATAAAGAAACCAACTTGACCTGTACCTATCCTTCTGCATATTTTTGCCAAAATTGATTCTGTGTATCTTCTTTGAAGTAGTGAAATATGATTAAATTCCTTGAATAAGTGAGTGGCAAAATTGCTTTTACTTCCAATGTCTTTTAAATTAAATTCTTTCTATCAAGTATATCTCGTAATTATTTATGTCTTCCTTTGGTATTACGCTCGGTGGAATATAGCCCCCGTGCGGCCGAAATGTTAGATTCACTTAGCAATTTTCGAATATTTTTCCTTATTCATGTTTAGAAAGATCTGAAATGTGAAGAAAAAATCATCCTCAAACATGCTTTTTTTGTCCGTATGCTACAGTGAATCTGTCTGGATTTTGATATCTTCTAAGAAACTAACTTCAAATGCCAAAATGTTTATATTTCCATAACAAAGAACTCCTGCTCCAGAACTTCTGATTGAAAATGCAAAAAGATCTTAATATTTATTTGGGGGATTTTGTAAGTTATAAGGACCTTCAAGTTTCGGACACAAAAAAGCCACTTTTTGCCAAATTTTAGTCATAAATAGTTACAAAATTTTCAAAATAATTAAATAATTATATTGAAGGAGACAATAAAAGAGTGTGTCTTTTGCTGGAATTAATTCCATCAAAAGATACACTCTTTATTGTCTCCTTCAATATATAAAAATTCTGATACTCTCGGCACAAAAAACTTTCAATTTAACTAATTATACTTTGGGTTCTCTAGCTCCAGAACATTGCGAACGGGGGGTCCAGAATCATTAACTGAACTTTCTCAAACCTTTTTTAAAATTAACGACATAATACAATAAAAATTAAATTAGCCATTAAAAGAGTGAAATATTCCTTAAATTTAAGCGTTATTGTATTGTTTCAAATGATTCTATAAGAAATATCTTGAATAAAATATCTGTTTTGAGGCCCAGAATAATATTTTGATTGGAGGGGAACCAAAAATTTTAAGTTTTGCCACTGTTCCAGAGCTTCTGGTTGAAAAATACAAAAAGTAAATTTGAATAGTTATATGTAAATGTATTATTAAGAACTATAGAATTAACTAAAATGAGATGCAATTTGACGTTTCTGGTTGTATTAATAATTATAGCATCTTGTTACAAAGTTTCAGCTTTCTGGATAAAAACGTTTGCTAACCATGAGATAGTCAGTGGAATAAGCGTCCTGAGTCTTGAAAAAGCTATTATTTTTTCTTCTCTAATTTCATTTTCAATAATTAAGAAAGTGAGAATGGAATTTAAATGATTACTCTATCGTCTATCTCCACTATAATTATTACAATGATGCACTGCGAATACAGATAAAAGTTGTCTAAGGCAGAGGCGTAGCCACGGGGGGGTCAGAACCCCCCCCCCAAGGGCAGTGCCCATAGGATGAGTACCGGCAAAGACAAACCGTTTCTTAAGGCAAACTAACCGTAATTAAATATATTTCATATCTTTAATCAAGAATTATGTTCTTTTTTAATTTCTTGAATTACATTTTCAGTTCAGTTAAATTGTTCCCTAAATGGCCTCTCGCGGGAAAGTTTTGGGGTAGCTTTGATTTCTTGATCCTATATGTTTTTTGGTGTGCTGAATCTGAATCTGAGAATTGCTAATAAAATTTTGTGACGGAACATTGTCTAAAATGCAAAAAAGTTAAAAAATCTCATTTTTTGTGTTTTTTTGCTTATAATTCGAAAACCATCAACAGAAAAAACCTAAATGATGAAATTTGTAGGAAATTTTTACGAACTTTCATTTTGAATAGGGAAGGTTATTTACGAAAAGTTGATAGTTTTCGAGTTATAAGCAAAAACCCGCAAAAAATGAGATTGTTTACCCTTTTTTTGCATTTTTGACAATGTTCTGTCACGAAATTTTGTTGGCAAAAAACAGATTCTGATTTAGCTACACCCAAAAACATAAAGGACCGAAGAAATTACAACTACCCCAAAACTTTTCGGGTAAAAAAATTTAACTGTAGTATTTTTTTTAATAAAAACAAAATTCCCACTATTTTGCTTTGTGGATTGACCCCCCCCCCCCCCCCATGAAAATTTTCTGGCTACGCCACTGGTCTAAGGTAATAAATTTTAGAAAAAAAGATGAAATTGAATTTATATTCACTATAATATTTTATATTATTACCTATTAATATGGATTTTTTTTCTTTGACAAAAAATCTTTTTGAAATGACTTGAAAAAAAAAAAAATTGATTTGAATTAAAAGTATTCGATTCCCTCAATTTGCTTCTTCTTTGATAATTTCTTGTTTGAATAACCTACTTTGAGAAAAACTTTTTGAACTTTTTCTAAACAGTTTTTCCCTCAAAAGAAAACGAAAGAGCGAAGAAGGGAAGAGAATCGAGGGAAAGAAATTTGATATTAAAATCTTTTTTTTCTTCTTCTTTCTATATTTAAATTATGAAAATATATACAAAAGAGGTGTATAGAACTGTACATATTTCTTTAAAAACAACTTTAGTCTTTCATTTTTTTATTATTATTATAGTGTTTACCAATGCTTCAACTGATTTGCGTCATCAGGTAGGTGTATTTTCCATTTTATCTATTACTGAAAGTATTTTTTTCATGTTCTTTTAAATCATTTATTAATTGAATCTTTATAAATGTTAAATAAAAAACACTGGTCAATTTCTCAGTGCAATATAATTCAGGATAGAGACTAGAAAATAAATATTAATATCTCCAACAAATTTTTCACATAAAATTCGAACTTATGTCAGCTTAAATTTGAGAATAAAGAAAATATTTTTTTTTTATTATAGACAAAAATATCAATCAGCCAGGTTTTGAACACGGAATCTTCAGATATTCGACGCGGTGTTTTTTTTCTTAAGAGCGAGATTTATTTATCTTTCTAGCCCATAGACCTCAAACTAATACTTAATGTCTATGAATTTGAAATTTAATTTATTTAATCTTTAATTCTCTTTAAAAAAAAGAATCTCGCATGACAGCCAAAGTTCCCGGGTTCGAATCTCGGCTTAACCTTACGTCTATAATAATAATAATATTAGGTTGATGCATAATTATGGAACGTTTTTTAAAAATATTTTTATTCAGCAAAAACAATAATAAAATTTAACAAAAACATGTTTAAATGATTATTCGGGAACGTATTCACCATCTACTTCAATAACTGCTTCCCATTTGCTTGGCAGTCGGTCGATTCCACGGGCGAAGAAGTCATGATTCTTGGAGGCAATCCACGCTTTGACATCGGCCACCAAGTCATCCAAATCGTCGTAGATCTTAGTCTTTTGCCAGTTTTTCAAAGAGCGGTTGATGTGATAGTCCGTCGGTGCTTCGGTCGGTGAGTACGGCGGATGTGGGAGTAGATCCCAGCCCTTATTGGCGATGAATTCGACGACCCGGCGCTCAACATGTGGACGTGCGTTATCGTGATGGAACACGATGTGGTTCTTTTTGCGCGGTCTTTTCGCCTCGATTGCACCGTGAAGACGGTCAAGCTGTGCCAGGTTCGTGGGGGACCCATCCAGCCAATTTCCATACCTTGCCAAGCTTTTTGAGGCGTCGAACGATCGTTGATTGGTCGACATTGAAGTCTGCAGCCAGCATTCGTGTTGTAAGGCTTTCATCCTCTTCCACGGCTGTCAGAAGTGCCTGATCATCAAAATCCGATGGCCGACCTCTTCCTTCTTTATCCTCCAAACTAGTATCACCCTGATTTGAAACGGGCAAACCACTTCCGTACTGCACTATCAGTAATTGTTCCTTCGCCAAAAAGTTCGTTGAGATCGCGAAATGACTGTGCTACCTTCTATCCTTTCTCGTAGTGGTAGAGCATATATATGACGAATATGAATATGGTTTTCGACACGCATTTTTATTAACTATAAATAGAGAAGATTGTTTTTATAAAAAAATAAACAAAACGCCATTTTTGGCTAAAGAAAACACGCCAATACAAACGTTCCATAATTATGCGTCAACCTAATAATAAAGTTTTAATTAATGGATGGAGTTTTTATTTGAGGTGTTTCCGAAAAAATTGTTATTTGGTGTCCAGTGATAAGATGTAGTTTGATGAGTGGAAGAACCAAACTTTAATGTGTGTATGAGATGGTGTCCAATTACAATACTGTATAGCCGGGGTTTTTCTCAAAGCTTTTTCCCGTGCAAAAATTTAATTATAAAAATTACAAGTAAAAACTTATTGTAAAATTAAAATTCAAAAAAACTATATTATGTAAAAAAAAAACTACTGGGGTCCATTTAAAATGGCCCTTTTCTTTTTTCATTGTATTAAATTTAAGATACTATACTTCTTTTGGGTTGTTAGGTAACTTTGTAATAAATTGTATATATTTTTTTCTGGCTAATAAAACATCCTCTTAAAACTAAAAAACAAACAATTACAATGTATTTTTTTCTGGCTTAATAGTCTTTCATCGGCACCTAGAGTGTACAATATTGTGCTGTCAGTATACAGTTGTTCAAAAAGGTGTATTTAGAATTGTTATAAATAGTGGTTAAGTGTTGATGCAATGAGATTACAAAATTTGTTATATGTAACCAGATAGTAGCATTACAATAATTTCCATTAAAAAAGGATTGTGTGTGTATGTTTTTTTTTATTTTCCTTGTGTGCTATTTTTTATTATTTTTTTCTTTTTTCATTTTTTTATCTTTTGAAAATTCTACATAATTTTGCAAATTTTTTTATGAAATCCTTGTAAACAATTTTTAAAAAAATTCTTTTTTTATTTAAAATAGTTTTTCAAAATTTTTTTTTTAATACCTATATACAATTTGATGTTTTGTACCAAAGAAATATGTCTTCAAAACAAAGGACAGTGGATAAATCTGAATTGAAATAGAGAGAGATAAAGATTGATTGTTACCTGGCCAATTTTTTTTATTATTAACACATTTTTGGCCTTTCAACAAGTTGAATTTGACCTTGCCATGCAGATAATGTAATTGTTGAAGGAAAATTAATCTGATGAAAGCCTATTAACCAGAAACAAATACATTGTAATTGTAGACCATCAAATACACACATTAAACTTTGGTTCTTTCACTCTTATTACTGGACACCAAATAACAATCTTTTCCGAAACAGCTGAAATAAAAAACTCCATCCATTACTTAAAATTATTACGGAAACATTGGCGTCGGATACTATGGTCTTCATCAAGTCTCCAACACATTCTTAATAAATTTTTATTTGATTAAACATACTAAGCTTATATAAATAATTGAGAATAAATAAATCATTATGTCTATAATAAAAAATATTTTCTTTAATCTCTAATTTAATTTAGGTTTTGACCAAGACTCATTTTAATTGCGCTCTGGTACAAAGAAAAATAATTTTCAAACTTTGGGTTGCGAGATAAATTGCCGTTTGAATATAGCTTATTAACAGCTTTCTAAAGCCATCCTCACTCCAATCCCACTTAAATGGTTGAACAGAAATTAACACTACAGTAATTCTTATAATACAGTGGACTACCGTATAACGCGCTCCGGTAAAACGCTACGAAAAAATTGCGACTAGTACTTACTCATATAGCGCGATAAACAGTCTCGTATAACGCGTAAGATAAATTTAAGACTTTTACATAGGTTCTGATTTTTAAAGCTGCGAAGCAGCGGTTTATAAAAAATTAATAATAAATACACATTTAAAGATATACCATAAGAGAGTTTCAAAATTTTAAAACTAATATTTTTTCGTTGCAAATAATCTTCCACCGTACAAACAGCTATAAAACCAATTCCAAAACATTCTGAGCAATAATACATGTACCTACATGTATAAATGTATATGGTTCCAAACCTGAACGAACAATTTTAATTAAGGCATCACCGAAGACAACCATGCCTGGGCGTTCTTGAAGTTACATAAATTGGTCTGATAATGTGTCTCGTATAACGCGATTTCCTATTACGGGGAATGTATCCCTCCGCGTTGTCCGGGAGTCCACTGTATATATTATTTGTTTTTATAAAACTATTGTATTTATTCCTTGTTCCGAAGAAATTTCAACTAACTGAGCAAAATATATATGTGGCTCGCCAAAAAATTTTAAATTCTTAATTGACTCAAGCCAGGTTAAAGGTTGGGCACCACTAATATAGGTATAATATGCTTAAACGAGGGGGCGCACCCAATATTTTGTCAATGGGGGACGCAGGTGATCTTTGTTAGGCGTCCCTAAATTACGTGAGGCGATTTTGGCAATTTTTCGACCCTCCCCCCTCCCTTACTCTAACGTGTGATTTTTCAAAATGCATATTTTTAGTGTAAATACGTTAATATGTGCTTGATTGCGTTGGATTTATGTACAAAATATAATTTGTCTATTAATTATTTTTATTTAAGACTAGTTAAGACTAGTATTTTTATTATTATTACAATTACTTAATTTAACCCAGTTTTCTCGGGAATTTACACTGTTTCTTGAGAAAAAAAATAGATGACGTTTTCCGAGACCCCCCCCCCTCACCTCCATGTGAGATTGGGTGAGATTCGGCTAGACCCCCCTAAACGTCTTAATTTGAATGTAACTAAATACTGAAATATTTGTGATAGACTGATGAAGGCAATGCCTTCGAAACTATAGTCTCTAGAAATAATTAAAAACATTTTTATTTAAAAACAGAAGACTCCATCTCTCATTTTATTTTTTAACCTAAAATCAAAAACTATTTTTTGTGGCCGATAAACCCTTGTTTATGCTTTCTTTGTTATGAAAATTCGCCCCTTGTTGGGACCACTTTTTTAGTTTGTTTTATTTAACCAATCATGTGTCATGGCATAAATATATAACAATATAATATAACTAATTGTAAATTCCGAGGAATGGGATTGATTTTCTATTGCCTGACTAGAAATCATCATTCACCAAGGGACATTAATTATTTGTGTCACTAATTTGTTATCGTTTGTAGTGAATTAAAAAGGAAACCCGCTGCTGTAGAATATGACTGACATTGATAGGCTTCGGTTAAAAACGAATGGGGTAAGATGGAGGGTGGGGTGGGGGGGGGGGGAGAATTTTACTTCCGTTCAAGTTTGTCAATGAAATTTTTATTAGGGGTTAATTAAAAATCTAAGTTTCATCAACCGAGTCAATCTTGAATTTTGCCTCGCTCCTGATAAAATGTCAACTTCTTTCATTATAACCAAGAAACCAAGTTCAATTGGGCTCATTCAATGGAAGAATTTAATTAAAGATTATTTAGAGGTTGAATTCGATTCATAAGTTTCCTTGAAATTCGATTTGATTTTCTAAAAGATATATACTTATATGAACAAGTCTCATTTTTTTTCCTATTTTCTTTCCAAGATTCGTTTTATTACTTTGGAGAGTTATGAAAACTTTCTAAATCTCACCAATCAACAAGTTTTTTAATATTTATTTTATTGTATTTCTTGATATTTTTATTTTTTACATTTTTTTTTGTTTTTGGAAAAACTTTTAATTTGTCCTCTTCAAATAATAATATATAGAATAAGCCAGATTAATTTGCCGCAACGCTGACGTATTGCTGCCGACAGGGAGCGCTGATGCCGTCGGTAAATTTGAAATATAATCGTAATTTTGACTCGAATTTTGAAATGAAACACTCCAATTGATTTTAAATTAAGAAACATTAAATATATTGATAATTAATTCTCCTTCCCGCCCCCCTCACCGCTCAAAAATTAAATATTCAATTTGCTTTTCTTTGCGCACAGAAGAAGAAATTGATCACATCTTATTTGATTTATATTTTATATATTATTTGTTTATTTTTTAATAATTTGCCATTTTTTTATAATTTTTTAAAAATCTAAATTTTGTTATTCTTATTTTTTGATTTTTACAAAATTGAACGACTTAAGACACGCATGCCCATATGAGTTTCTCATAGCAATACTGGATGGAGCAGCCTGTCATACAAACAACACCTGATCTCTTTTAAATATTTAGAGCCTTATATCGATTATCGATCCCAAATTTAAAAAAATGATATAATATAATTCTACTCCTCACACAATCCCACTTATTTAAATAAATCTACATATTTCCACACAAAAAATATCACAATGCTGTAGATTATAGAAAAAAATACTTCCAGATTCATATCTAGAGCCTCATTTCTGTAGCTGTGTCAGGACGAAAATGAGGCGAAAATTTTAAGAGAGTATGTATTTTCGGGAGTTTACAGGTACATTTGGAGTGTGGTTTTTTAAGAGGAATAAAATTTTTGGACAGAGACGCCGCCCGCCAGGTCACCAGCTCGTAGTCTAATATTCATCATAGTGAGTCCAGTTTCATCTTCTAACAATGTATACTCGGTACAGTTGGAAGGCAAGTCCACCAATTAGCCGAAGTACTGAATTCATTAATTTTTTTTTTTTTTTTTTTATTGAAACGTCTTTTGTTGCTGTAGTAAGTCATGTCGAACTGACAGATAGAAAAGCATAGTAATCGCGGAGGTGTGAAGAGAGCAAGAATACCCTCAAGGCAGATATGCACGTAAAGGGTGCGCGTGGTATATTTTCTCTCCAGATGCAGAGAGAGTAGATTTTTCTTTGTATCATAATTTCAAGTATTATTTGAAGATGTCAAAAACAAAAGCAGAAAAAATGATATCAAACGACGGGACTAAAAATTAATAAATAAATTACTTTTTAAAAAGTAAAAAATGATATCAAACCATGGGACTAAAAATTAATAAATAAATTACTTTTTAAAAAAAGTAAAAAAGGATTTTGCATTTTTTTTTCATGGGTTTAATCAAAACCAATTGGTTTGGAAACCCATAAAACTAAAAATTTTACAAAATTTATAGTTGTGTTTAAATCACGATAATCTTTAATTGGTCCGAATGAAAATTGGTGGAAAAATTTAGAGTGAATTTATCAGGATTAAAAAATTGGTCAGAAAATTCAAAGGTGCGTTAAAAAAGATGAAGTAATTTATTATTTGAATTATTATTTCAAGTTTATTTCTTTAGTATTGAATGGTAAATGGCAATTAAATGAGAAATTCGATGAGATTAAAAATTAAAAAAGATATAATTAGATATTTATAATCCTTTTTACAGGGGTCTTGAGATAATTAATTTACTCTAAAACTATAAAAAAATTCATCATTCGGATTCAGAATTATATGAAAATGTAATAAAAATCCTTTTCAAGCATGATTTTTCTAAAAACCGCCAAAAAATTAGATTTTTTTTTACATTTTTTGCATTTTTGACAATGTTCCGTCACGAAATTTTGTTAGCAAACCCCAGATTCGGATTCAGCACACCAAAAAACATATAGGATCAAGAAATCAAAACTACCCCAAGGCTTTGCGGCGAGGGGCCTAGAAAAAACTCTTCTTTAACCTCTCTAAAAAGCGACATTGATAAAAAGGTGGGACTCTTATCAACTTGATTGAGAATTTATAGAAAAATTAAATATTAAATTAAATTAGGGAACGAAGAAAAGATTTTTATATTATAGACAAAAGGATCAGCCGGGATTCGAACCCGGGATCTTCGCATGTGCGCTGCGATGCCTTTATAAGAGCCTTAGCTCTTATCCTCTCGGCCACCGATCCCTGAACCCAAGCTGATACTTAATGTCTATATGAATTTGGAATTTCATTTTTATTTAATCTTTTAATCTCTTCCTCGTTCATTTTTCGCAGCTCTGTAGTTGGCTTGACTAATTAAACTATATCCAAACGCCTCCCACTCGATCGCGAACCCAAAGGTCGAAAATAATTTTCTTCTTCACTCCAGGGCGCAACCACAATGAGGCCGCGTCGAAAGACAATTATAAATTAAATTAAATTAGGAAACGAAGAAAAGATTTTTATATTATAGACAAAAGGATCAGCCGGGATTCGAACCCGGGATTTTTGCATGTGCGTTGCGATGCCTTTATAAGAGCCTTAGCTCTTATCCTCTCGGCCACCGAACCCTGAACCCAAGCTGATACTTAATGTCTATATGAAATTAGAATTTCATTTTTATTTAATCATTTAATCTCTTCCTAGTTCATTTTTCGCAGCTCTGTAGTTGACTTGACTAATTCCCTAATTTAATTTAATTTATAATTGTCTTTCGACGCGGCCTCATTGTGGTTGCGCCCTGGAGCGAAGAAGAAAATTATTTTCGACCTTTGGGTTCGCGATCGAATGGGAGGCGTTTGGATATAATGAAATATTAATTTTCAAAAAACTAAACTCATTTTAAATAGTAGATTTTATAAAGATTTAAATGAGTATAATTTCTATGGAATATAAAAAAATTCACTTTTTTTAATCCTCTCTAAAAAGCGACATTGATACAAAGGCACCTTATCAACTTGATTGTGGAATTTCTGATTTTGACAAAAAATTTGAAATATCCAAATTATAGAAATTTTAGTATCTATATTTGGTATCAGAAAATTTAAAAAATATATTTTATTTGAAACATCTCAAAAAAAAATTTGTCTAAAAACCAAAAAATGTCAAGGCTATATATTAATTGAAAATTAATTTGAAAATTTCTGATTTTGACAAAAAAAATTTGAAATTTTCAAATTATAGAAATTTTAGTATATTTGGGATCAGACGGTCCTAGAGAATTGACAAAATATATTTTTATTTAAAATATCTCAACAAAAATTTTTTTTGATGGTGACAATAAAAGAGTGTAATTTTGCCGGAATTAAAATTTTATTTATAACGAGACTATAGGCTTTGCCTTCTTCATCATTCTATTACAATTGATTCACAGTAAGTGTAATAGACTGATGAAGAGGGCAAAGCCCTCGTAACTATAGTCTCGTTATAAATAAAATTTATAATTCCAGCAGAAGACACACTCTTTTATTGTCTCCTTCAATAGATAAAAATTCTGCTACCCTAGGCACAAAAATCTTTCAATTTAAAAAAAAATTTTGTCGAAAAACGAAAAAATTGCAGGGCTATTGCCTCGTGAATTTTCTGATTGATACAAAGGGGGGCTCTTATCAACTTGATTGAGAATTTATAGAAAAAATAAAATATTAATTTTTAAAAAATTAAACTCATTTTAAATAGTAGATTTTATATAGAATTAAATGAGTGTAATTTCGATAGAATATCTCGGGAAATATCACTTTTTTAACCGTCTCTGAAAAGCGACATTAATACAAAGGGGAACCATTATCAACTTGATTGTGAAATTTCTGATTTTGACAAAAACTTTGAAATATCCAAATTATAGAAATTTTAGTATATTCGGAAACAGACATTTATATATTTATTTTGATAATTTTGATCACGGAAGGTGATTGCAAAATTAAACTTCTATAAAAAAAGTATTGAAAAATTGTTAAATTGTTATAAATTATCGTATAAGCTCCAAAAATGAAAAACTTCAACAATTAGAAAGATGATCTACACAATTGAAATTTTTCAGAAAAAGAAATTTTCCTTCCAATATAATCTTATAATGATTAGGAATTTCATTTATAATATTTATTTAATTAAACAATTAACATATATGATCATGTTAACAATAGTTAGACTTAAGAAAATATCTTGCATCCATCTCGTAAGAGAAAGATTAGTATGAATGAATCATAAAATGATAATAAAATTCAACTCACAAATAGAGGAATTCTCCTGGAACGTTAGCGGGTTTTAAATGAATGTTTTAAGATTGTTTTTTTTATAAAAGATTTTTTATTATAATTTCGATTATTTGCTCATATGAATTGGAGATTTCCGTTATTTTATCATTGATCATATCATCAGAACTTGACCAAATTAATATGGAACCAATGCAAAACTATACTGAACCCAATGCAAAAAAAATCATCAAAATCGGTTCACAATTGGCGAAGAAATCGAGTAATATAGACACAAAAAAAAATCAGTCGAATTGAGAACCTTCTCCTTTTTTTGAAGTCGGTTAAAAATCTAATCAGTAGGTGTCTACTATGTGTTTTGATACAAACCAAGTTTTTACCTTTCCGTTCCTGTTATTTAACATTTACTAGCTTAATTTAGACTAAGTGGAAGAGTGACGAGATATAACTAGTTCTTTTAAGAGCTATACTTATTATTTTAAAAAGCATTTTATAACAAATCATATTAGTGTATCGGAATTCAGACACACAAAGCGGAAAAATCATAGTCAAAAAATATTTTCCTTCGCGTTTCAGACATTTTCAAGCACAATGAACAAACATTTATTTTTATGCGTGATTTAATAGTATAGGGGCCGCCTGGGAGGAGAGTAATTTTTAACCTTAGTTCATTCTAGTGGTATATATTAATAGTTTATCTCAGTTAAGAGTAATTGAAAATCATTACTTCTTAATTGTTTATCTTCGTTAACCACTTCACAAAAAAAAGCTTAACTTTGTGAATCATAAATAGTTTGCTGAATATAATTCGTTATAAAATGCTTTTTAAAATAAGAAGTATAGCTCTTAAAAAAGTAGTTATATTTCGTCACTCTTACACTTAGTCTAAATTAAGCTAGTAAATGTTAAAATAATGAACGCATCTAACCTCTGCGACGACTCGACAAGAATTAAGACCAAAATTTTGTATACTGGTTTCGTATTCGGATAGTGTGACCTGGTCTCGATAAATTGACAACCAATGAAAGAGTTTTTTCATTATTGTATTGGAATTGGAGCCTGTCCTGACTAGACTTCGACTATATGACCCCCTTGATTTGAAAGCTGGATCTGCCCTACAGTGCATTTAAATTTATGAATTAAATATCAACATATTACTTATTTTATAAAACATTATATTAAAAATATATTTTATAGCTCTATAAGCAAATTTATTGCATTATAAAAATTCTCATGTTTCGTTTTATTATACACTTATATTAAAATACTTTTGTGTCATTATATATTTATGTTGTATCTTGTTTATAAAATTATTCCATTACGATATCTTATTTCCTTCTTAATAAAATATTCAGAAAAAATAATTTCCTTCATTTGTTTTTTTTTTTTTTTTTGAAATATCGTTTTACCGATCGTTCCACTACCCATCTATTCTTCTCCTTATTCAACCCTCTAAGGGGGTTGAGAATTTTCCTCCCTAACCCCCAAGAGAGCTTTAATGGTTTAGAACGTATCACAATACAGGAGAAAGTTTTATACACCACAATTTTTATATTCGTTCCATGTATTCAGTCAGTTTTTACCTTTTTTTTTTTTTTTTTTTTTAAGGTGGGTTTCCATTTCCAGTCAAGTTTTTGACAGAGGCAATTTCCAAAAGCCCTCCCTACCTCTCCTTTCACCCTTCCATTTTGCTCTACATATGTGTATGTATAAAAACATGAAGATCATCGCGAATAAAGTTTCTCTTCATTCTGAATTATCTCATTCAGACGATTAACCGTCAGGGACAGAGAAAGGAAGGGAAAAAATACGACAGCGCATAAAACTAGATTCAGGACAAACGCCACACCAATTTTATGAGGCTCAAAAAAAGACTCGTTTTTGTCCTACGTAGATTAAGTATTTGAATTTCAATTCAAAAATCCTAGAATTATTAAAAGTTGTATAAAAAAATAATTTATATTTTCTGCTACTTTTATATCCAATTTTGTTAAAAATACATTTTAAAAGATAGATACGGACCAGAGTCGAATATAGGGGAGGGGGGCACAGGCGCCAAATTTTAAGAAGTTGCAAAAGCGGGTAATTTTTTGTATATATTTAGGATTGGGGTTGGGTGACCGGGGGCAAAAAGACCCCTTGACAAAAGACATAGATCCGATTCTTATACGGATACTTTTTGAAAATATATTTCGGCACAGATATAGATAAAAATTTTCTAAAACATTTAGATGCAGATACAGTTTTATATAAAATATCTAGATACAAGATACTCGAACATGTGCATTTGTGCATGATGCAAAAAAGAATTTATATTCTCTGCTACTTTTATATCCAACCATAATTATAATAAGTGTCGGTGTTAATGAACATTTTTAAAGCATCTAGATACAGATTCTCTTGTAAAAATGTAATTAGACACAAATAGAGATAAAAATTTTATTAAACATTTAGAAATAGTTAGAATTTTTCGAATATATCTAGATACATGTGCATGGTTGGTTTTCTATATGGTATCCACTAAATAACACAAAAGAGGCTGCAAAACTTTTTAAAACTTTTTAAAACTCTTTTAATCATCATTCTCAATTTCTGAAGAAAATAGGTTAAAACTCAAATTTAGGGAACGAAGAAAAGATTATTTTTATTAGAGACAAAAGGATCAGCCGGGGCTCGAACCCGGGATCTTTGCATATGTACTGCAATGTTTTGTCATAAGAGGTTTACCTCCTATATCCACTAAGCTACTGATCCCTGAACCCAAACTAATACCTTTTGTCTATATGAATTATGGAATTTCTTTTTTAATCCTCTCCTCGTTCATTTTTCGCAGCGTAGGCCTTGATTCATTAATTAAACAATTAATTATTCCAGCGCCTCCCAATCGATCGCAGACCCCAAAGATCGAAAATAATTTTCTCTTCACCCGGGGCGCGACCACAACGAGGCCGTGTAAAGACAATTAATAATAAATTCAAATTTAGGGAACAAGGAAAAGATTATTTTTATTACAGACAAAAGGATCAGCCGGGGCTCGAACCCGGGATCTTTGCATATGTACTGAAATGCTTTGTCATAAGAGGTTTACCTCCTATATCCACTAAGCTACTGATCCCCGAACCCAAACTAATACCTTTTGTCTATATGAATTATGGAATTTCTTTTTTAATCCTCTCCTCGTTCATTTTTCGCAGCGTAGGCCTTGATTCATTAATTAAACAATTAATTATTCCAGCGCCTCCCAGCTTAAAACTTTTTGAAACTTTTTTAATCATCATTCTCAATTTTTCAAGAAAATAGCTAAAAACTTTTGAAAACTTTTTTAACCATCATTCTCAATTTCAGAAATTTGAAGAAAATTTCTCAAAAAATAGTTAAAAACTTTTTAAAATTTTTTTAATCGTCATTCTCAATTTCTCAAGAAAATAGCTAAAAACTTTTTAAAACTTTTTTAATCGTCATTCTCAATTTCTCAAGAAAATAGCTAAAAACTTTTTAAAACTTTTTTAACCATCATTCTCAATTTCTGAAGAAAATTTCTCAAGAAAATAGTTTAAAACTTTTTTAAACTTTTTTAATCATCATTCTCAATTTCTGAAGAAAATTTCACGAAAACTTTTAAAACTTTTAATTCTTTAATTTTAATGTGTCTAAAAAAAGACATTAATTATAGGTGAAATTTTAATGAATTACGCATTTTTTTAACATATTCCAACTTTTGTGAATTGTAGGTATAGGTTTGAAATTGAAATAATCAAAATATATATGTGACTCACTAAAAAATTCTTAATTGGCTCAAGCTAGGTTAAAGGTTGGGCACCATTGCTCCTAAAGTATATATAATTCAGCAAATTTTCGTTCAGATCGGACAGAGTGGATAAAATTTAAATTTTTCTTCAATATTCTTTTTTTTCAACTAATTTATTTTTCAAATTTAAATTTTTCTCGAATTTTTCTTCAACGCCCCCCAATCGCAACTGAGGCCACCACCGCCCACCCGAATCGTTCCACAGCCCCCAAGGGGGCGGTATCGCCCACTTTGGGAAATACTGGCTTTCAAAAATATTTACTAGCTCTGAGCGTTCGTTTTCTTAAATTTTTCGCTTGATTTATTATCGTGTGCATCCATTTGGGACAATCCCTTTTCCCCTATCCCTTGGGCTGGTTAGGATTAGAAGAACATGTAATATATTTTGTTATATAATTGTACATACATAGCCAGAGTGGAAAACACATTAGCCCAAACATCTAGCTATTAATTCTAGTGATGCATTCTTCATTGTATATAGGAAATAAAAAAAAAACGCTGAAGAAAGAAGGAATTAATAAAATAAATATAAAATGTAAATAAGAAAAAAAGTCAAAATACGTCCTTCAAATTTTGATGATTTGACCACTTTTTGTCAAAAAATAATTTTGATCTAAAAGGTAGAAAGATAACAAAAAAGGGAAGATTATTAATAGTGGCTTTCTTACAAAATGTCACCTTAATTAGTAAAAACATCAAAATCTCTCACACAATAATTTTTTTCTGATTAAAGTAATTTTTCAACTGGATGTTCTGTTCTTTTTGTAGTAATATAAGTATGTTGGCACCTGAATTAAATTCATATGATTTTAATTTTTTTTTTATTATTTTATTTATACCTGTCTAGAAAGACAGACAGAAGAAATACGATTATATTTTCTAAAAATACTGATATGTCAGATTCATTTTAATGGCCGTTGATATAGAAAACTAGAGTGATTTCGCAAATTTTTTTCATAATTTTAACGTAAGCCGTTACTAAGCTCCGACAGGTACAAAAATCACCTGAAAATTATGAATTTCGGACTCTCGATATAAATTAAAAAAAATTAATCTAATTCTAAGTAAACATATATTTTTACAGAGATAGCTCATATTCCATAATATATATTATTATTGATTCAGGAATGTTCTCATTCAAATGTATTTCAAATTTTTCTTTATTTAAATTTTTATTTCGACATAATTCAATAGGATGGTATCTATTTTGATATCCCAATTTGACACATTTATAACCAGGTGATTTTATTAGCTACATGTTTTGCATTTTGAATTTTCTTTGACATTTCATTATTTTTATCATGTGTATATTGTAATTCATATTTATTTAGATTTTTATTATTATTATTAGAATATTGCATGTCATATTTTCTGAGAATGTTCATTAATTCGTCAGTGTTATTTAATTCTTCCTTATCTAAATTATTTTGGACGTTTTCAGGTAAATTAATAACTATATGATTTATCTTAGATTCCTCTGAGATGTAGGGTTCAGCTCCAATAATAATTTTTCTTTTCTAAGACTATAATCGATTAATGATCCATTTATATATTTATATTTGTATGCATATTTAATTTCTGCCCAGCCTTTTTTTGCGTATACTAATTTAAAAGAATGTGTCCATTTTGACCAATTATTATCATGTATTTTTATTTTGTTATTTCTGTACCAATCTTTTGCATTGGCTGCCAGAAAGAAGCTCATGATTTGAATTTTTAAATTGTCATTTGATACTTTATGTCTTTTGCATTCTGTTTCAAATGACTTCAACCATTCTATAGCATTTTGTTGAATGCCATGGAATTTATTCATGTTAAAATTTTTTTCAATGTTTAACATTATATTTGTTTCATTGTTAGTTTCTAGATATTTTGATACATTTAAGCTTTCAATTGGTTCTTCTTCTAATAGAAAGTTTTTAAAAATGAAATTATTTTGTTCATCTATGTAATATTTCTTTATCTCATTCGGTAAAGTAATATTTACGTTTCTGTAGTGACCATCTTTTGTCATACTTTTATATGCAGATTTTATAATACTGATTTGTTTTAATTCAATATGTGACTGCTCATCTTGGTATTCTTTCGGAAAGATATATGTTATGCTATCATCTTGTAGCTTGATTGTTTTTAAATTATTTGTTAAAACACCATCCACCTCTTCTTTCATCAAAAGTAGCCTCACTCTGGTAGACATCTCGTTTGAGAAATTTCGAGTTATAAGTGGGATGGGTGCGAGGTAGATAAAAATCATGTTCCACTGAAATGTGAATTGTTTATTAATATATACAGTTATTTACAATAAGTTTTATATTAATTACCTGAAATGTGAAACTCGAAATTTCAGGTCCATTACTTAGTTTTAACAATGATATTAATATATAAGTGAATTTATATAATATAAATAATAATTAAATTGTGTATTAACAATTGTATTTAACTTGAGCGTTTTAAACTGTCTCTCTATCGCTTGACGTGTCAATCTATTATGGCGATCGCTTGTCTTTGTCTTCCCCTTCCACTCGTCTTCATGTGTGGGTGTTTCGAACTTACATATATATATTTACTCCCATAAAATTCGACTCCTCCCAAAATAATCAATCGATTAAAATGTTACTACGATTTTTGGTTTTAGTGAAAATTAATACACTTAACTTTAAGTTTTTAGTTTACGAGTTCTATTGCTCCAACGGACTGTCAGACAAACAAACAAACCGACACTGTAGACACACAGGGTACCCTTTTACTTTTTAAACGGAACCCAAAAAAAAAAATTAGCTAAATTAATTACTCTAGGGCAGCTCGCCAAGTAATACTTGTTTCTTATTCGTTGTCTTTAATAAAACTACTGCATTTGATTCAAATGTTAGAGACCGAGATCTAGTGAACATTTTGTACGATTATTTCAGAATGCAAATCACATAGGTATCCCATACTGTAGTGCAGTGTTTCTCAACCTTTTGTAGAGCGAGGAACCCTAGAGCACTTATATTTATTTCTGAGGATCTCCTTAGAACTAAAATATGAATTTTTCGTCAAAATATCAACACCAATCTAGCTACTTTTATAGCTTCCAAATATAACATCCCGCCGCCGAAAACGGTGTTGCCACATTTTAAAAATTTGTTAGATTTTGGGAAAAGTGGATACAAAAAACGTGCATTTTAAATAACAATACCTAACATTTTTATTTTCATGATTAATATTATTATTAAATTTTTTTGGTAATGTCATTGGGATACCCATATGTCCCTTTCGGATCGGGAAGGTTTTTTTACATATTCAATGTATGTATACTCATTAATAATATTCTCATCTATTTGAAAAATAATATTATTTCAAACGTCATTAATAACAAAATAATAATAAAACAATTTAAATGATGTTTTGACTTGGTTACTAATACAATAACATAATCGTTGTATTATAAGAAAGTTAAAGAACTTTAGAGCAACAAAAATGGTATCACTGAGACAATAATAGTGATGTTCATCGCATTCTTAAGATTCAATGGTTTTATTTGACTATAAAGTAATACTTAAGACTCTAAATGTAGTATTGTTTTTCTTTACATGACAAATTTTTTGAGGGGTGATACTACTAACTTCTATTTTTGTTTTTCTATTTTTTCTTTTATTGACCTCTAGGCGCGGGGAACCCCAAACCTCCTTTGCGGAATCCAGGTTGAGAATCACTGCTGTAGTGTGATCAACGCACCCTCGAAAGTGAAATTCCTGGAATCGAGTAGTTTTTAGGGGTAAATGATCACTGACGATGTCAAAAATATTGTTAAATCAAGTCATTCAGAATGGTAAAACTTGATTTCAGGACATTCCCAGTGAGGAGAATATTTACTAATTTATACAAGCAGAACGATAGACCAGGCACCCCCCCCCCCCCCATGTGTCAGATTTAGTTGAAAATTCTAGCAATGCACGCAACATACACCTGAATATAGACAATCCATTCGTCACCTCTTGTTGAAAGTTGCGTAAAGTTTAGGCTCTATCGTAAAGTACTTGAGTTAATCGATAGAAGTCAATAAAACATGCTTGCCGGGATGGTCAAAATATCAAATTCATTATTATTATTATTTATTTATTTATTATAAGGAAATTCAATGTAAAAAATCATTTGGCAATAGATTTTTCCTTATTAATTTTAAAATAACATGTAAATATTAAAATAGCTTAGAATTAAAATCTCTATGAAATTTATTAATACGTTCCTGTAGTATAGAAAAAATAGAAGACCTAAAAACTCAAAAAAACCTGGTTTCATTTTAAGATATAACAATTTTTCCCCAATTACCGGAGCTAATAATGCTTGAAATTTATTATGAGGCTACTTTAAAGCACAAAGAGAAACTACTTTAAAGCAGTGGTCGCTAAACTTCTTTAACCGTCGAACCCTTCAAGAGTTTCTTGAAATTTTATCAAACCTCTCTATTTTACCATTTATATAATTGTAATAAAACAAACAAAAAAGGACTCCTATGTAAGTTTATATTTTTAAATATCTCTAAATTATTTATTCATTAAAGATTCCTGTTTCTCAAAATTATACGAATGAGTAGTACAAAATATCGTGAATTATATATAGAAACTATGGAACTAATTAAATATTGTACAAATATAAATACAATGATGTTTTATATTTTTCTATTGAAACTTAATCGACCTATTGATGCAATTTTTAATTCTGAATATCGATATCGAATATAGTTTTACAAAAATGTAAGAAACAATCTGGTAAAAAGGCAGATCTTCTAAAATGATTTGAAATTTTAACTAAATCTGAAACATTAGGGATGTTCTTGCGCCCATTAGTTATGTTAATTTATTCATAAGGTTAGATAAATTTAACTTTTCAAAATATCAAATTAACTTTATTATTGTTTTTATTCAACTAATAGGACAAAGAAAACTAAAATAAATTTTATTAATTTGTTAAAAGAACACGGGTTGAGAAGACTTATCGTGGGGGGTTAAGAAGAAGAAGCATTTTTTCTAGCATCTTAAGATTCTTTTGTTTTCTTTGACATTAGAGATCAAAAGATTGCACCTAAGAATAGAAGAAAGCCAAATGAAGCTAATATTTAATCTTAATTAATTAAAAATATCACTAGATCTATACATTCAGTGATTCAGTCTCTTTAAGAGATTATTTTCAGTAAAACTAAAATAAATATACCAAGTATTTCTATCTAAATGAATATTAATACGTCATTGATGATATAAATATTTTTTTGATTCTTTCTATTCAGTTGATTAATATTCATTAAGTTAAATTTAAATAAACAGAAAGTTTTCTCTTCTTTGGAAAAAAGAAGGGAAAAAAAGAAATTGCGGACAGACGTTCTTTTTTACTTTATTTTATTACAAGTTGAGTATCAAAGGCGTTTATTTACTTTCGATTTTTTTTTTATTTTTTTACTGAAAATGTTTTTAAAGGTATAGCATTCGGACGTCAAGCAATGAGAAAGGACCACATTATTATTACATTTATTTATTTATAAGTAAAACTTTCTTTCAAAGAGAAAAAATTATGTGTTCTGATGACGGTATATATCATCTATTTTTATGACTTTTTAATTGATTAATTTTTTTAAATTTCCTTCTAAGAAAAAAATATTTGTCACAAGTAAAAAAATTATTATTTGTATTTTTGGATTGGATATCAAATAAATAATTTTTAAATAATATATTAGGTACTATTTAAAAATCTTGCGTTCAAATAGCACAGGTCTGCGAAATTTAACTTTTGAAAAGTTGTTTGTATTATTGAATAATATTATGTTTCCTAAACCTAATACAGTAGAAATTGGTGTCTACAAAAATTCTCACATCACACTTTTTTGGTACATTTTGAAATTTTCAATTTTTCTCACTCTTCCAATTTCAAACCTCCAAAAGTTTCTCAAAAACTAAGATTTTAGTCTTTTCTATTTTTTTATTCTTCACTGCCCCGACAAATAGAAAAGATTAATAATAATTTTTAAATTTAGGGAACGAAGAAAAGATTATTTTTATTATAGACAAAAGGATCAGCCGGGGCTCGAACCCGATCTTTGCATGCGTACTGCAATGCTTTGTCATATGAGCTTTAGCTCCTATATCCACTAAGCTACTGATCCCTGAACCCAAACTAATACCTATTGTCTATATGAATTATGGAATTTCTTTTTTTAATCCTCTCCTCGTTCATTTTTCTCAGCGTAGGCCTTGATTCATTAATTAAACAATTAAATAATAATAATAAAAGTATGGAGGGGTCGGTAGCGCAATTGGTTAAATCACCAACTTTTCTAATCCGATTAGGAGAACATCAACCTAGACTTCATCAGTTCGATCCCAGCAAGAAGCAAAGTGAATTTATTTGAAAATAATAAAAAACCGGCCCCTCGGCTCCAGAAACAGACAATCTCTGGTTCTACAAAACCTCGCGCATGCACAGGACAAAATTTCGTAACAAGCAACCATGAATCGTGAGAGGAAAAACAAGATTACCCCAGGTGGTAACCAATCCACCCACCCTCGAGTGGCAACCGGACATTCAGATTCTGGGTGACCAGGACCATCACGAAATCAAGGAAGAAACAATGGAAGAATAACGCCAAAAATCCATACATACCTGGGCACCTTTAACATCACCACACTCATCCGGCCAGAAAAATTACATAGCCTGACCATGAAACTCGATAACACGTTCCGGAAAAGATAGAGGCGTGGAAGGTCCAACTAGAAAGAGACATCAAGCTTTGCGTGATCCCATGGGTCCAAACGCAACAAACAAATAAATAAATAAAAGTATGTTAACAGGCCGAAATAGAGAGAGCTCTATTCTACATATTTTCCACTTTTCAAAAACCCATAACTTGAGAGCGCCAAAAAGTATCTCTTGAACCATAATGGTCAGCAGAGGTTAAGCCTGGCGTGCTGGCGTGTCAGTTTTATTTATTTAATTTTTTTATGATTAAATTTAAGAAGATACAGTCCCTATTGATCTCGAAAGACCCTTGCATTACCAAAGAGAAATAAATTGATCAAGAGAAAGAAAGATTAGAGGCGTAAGTATCTGGGCACTCAGATCTTGCGAAGGATTAAAAACTACTGTTGGGAAAGAGGGAGGATTGAAGAGAGTTCTAGTACCTTGAAGTCATGGGGCTAGACGTAATGACGAATGAAGTGGTTCGCCACTTCTCTAATATAATCCCTAAGCCTGTCAGAGTCGGTTAACCACGTGCTTGCGTAAAACAGGCCTTAGGGGAAGGGAGGGGGGGGGGCATTTATTTAATTTATCAACGTTTCAGACACTTTAAATATGAATAAGCAAAAAAAATTGGGTTAGTCTTTTTTTTATTATTTTATTTATATTTTGCCAGAATCAGCTAGATTTCAGTTATATTAACTGGAATGATTTTAATGAGGAAAATTCGGATTAAAATTAATTATCAGTATAATAAATATATGACATTAAATACTGAAGAATCTTAGAAATTATCAAGTGAAAGTTTTGAAAAGTTTTGTTTCTCGTCGCGTATGATTGACTTAATCCTATTTGACAAAGTTCCGCTGAGCCTTTTAAGGTGATGATTCAGCGGATATTTCAAATACAAATCAAAGAGGTGACGTCATTCAAGCCCGTGGAGTGCAAAGTGAGATAGCTTTTATTTTCTCTTAAGAGAATACTAAGGGATGGAAGGGGCTGGCAAAAGGAACAAGACAACGAGAGAAATGATAATATTATAAATGGATTTTCAAACAAAACAAGTCGATATTTATATAGATATTTTATGCCAAGAGAAAAAAGAGAGAGAACGTAATCAGGCCATTCACACCACCCACACACTGTGTGTATTCAAAAAGTGACGGGAACAAAAAATGCCTTGCGGTTTTATTTATCTTAAAGCGATGATTAAAGTTAACTATGTATTAAGTTAAAAAACATTGGCTAGCTTGCATTCAGAAATGTAAATACTCTCAAAAGAAATAAAAATACTATAGAAAAATAAATAATAAAGTTTATTCAAACAGTTGTGAAGATAGAAAAACGCCCTTAAGATATGTGGATTAAAGATTATTGATAAAGGTTTGGCTAGGAACATTGGAAAAAGGAATTTTTTTAGTACAGGAATATGATTGGCTAATACCCCTTGTGGAGTCAATCTATTGAAAATTTTGTTATCCGGTGCTCACTTGTGCTCATATGGAAGAAAATAAGTTTATATATAATAAGTTATGAGACCCCCAATTTTTACGTCTGCTTAAATTAAAATTAACCGGGGAAGCAATGTTTGCGGTATTGTTTTGCAACGATTGAATGTTATGTTTGTGTGTGTGTTTTTTCATCACAGGCTCCACGAGGAGCGCTTGATGAAAGTCATGATTTAAAAAATAAAACAATAAATAAACAAATAAATAGAATAAAATATATAAATAAACAAAATAAATAAATAAATAAAACAAATATACAAAGTAATCCTGCCGAGTATATGTCAGAAATCAAGTCCAGGCATGATCGTCGTCTAAAAACTCGCCTATGCCTTTTTTAACCGACTTCAAAAAAGGAGGAGGTTCTCATTTCGACTGAATTTTTTTTTTTGTGTCTATGTTACCTCATATATTCGCCAATTGTGAACCGATTTTGATGATTTTTTTGCATTCGGTTCAGTCTAGTTTCCGATTGGTTCCCTTTTTTTTTCATTGGTATTGGACCTATTTTGATATGTTTGTTCAGGCATAACTTCTTTCTTTATGATTCTTTTTTTATTGGAGTGAGGGTACCTTAGGGGTGGTACCATATTAATTTGGTCAAGTTCTTGAAGATATGATCAATGACGAAATAAAGTAAATCTCCAATTCTTATGATCGAAATTAGTTGGATATGGCGCTGCTAGGCAACGCTGGTTATTATGTTTACTGTTGATTGTTGTTGTTGTATGAGGTGTAACTCGACATCGGAACAGAAAATTTTTCCAACTTGGTTTGAATTATTCCCTCATTAAGCGTATACTGATTAAATAGCATTTTCTTTAGGCACTCTTTAAAAGTTTGTACGTATCTCTCGACTTGGCCATTGGACTGTGGATGATAAGGTGGTGTAAAAACATGTTTTATATCATAACTTTCACAGAATTCAGCAAATTCATCTGCTACGAATTGCGGTCCATTATCACTCACCAATTCTTCTGGAATTCCATAACGAGCGAAAAGAGAACGTGTGGCACTCTAATTAAGTCAGAAGATGTAGTTCTTGAAATTTTTACAGTTTCTGGCCATTTGGAATATGTATCTACTATCACAAAAAAACATCAATGATTTAAATGGACCTGCTAAATCTATATGAATTCTTTGCCATGGCTCTCACACGGGGGCCAAGAAAGGGGAGGACTTTTTCGGAGGATTATTACTTATTAACGAACAATTTTCACAATTCCGGACTAACTTTCTCAATATCCATATCCAAATTAGACCACCAAAAATACTGTCTAGCCAATGATTTCATTCTTACCATGCCATTATGTGTCTCATGTAGATAATTTAATAATTTAGTATGAAATATTTCAGGTATAACTGTTCGAAATCCTCGCATAATACAACCATTATAAATAGTGAGATCTGTTTTTATTTTAAAATAAGGTCTTAATTTCTCATCATTAATTCTTTCAGGCCAACCATCCAATACAAATTTTTTATTTGAGATAATTTAGGGTCATTACGAGTTTCTCGTTCAATATCTTTTGCTTTAATCGGTAACTTTTCATGAAAGTCCTCATATAGTATATTAATAATTTGGTGACAAGCAAAATCATTGTCTAAGTCATTTACATTGTTAGGAAGACGGGAAAGAGCATCTGCTTGCATTTCATTTGATTTTATATATTCAATCTTGTAATTATATCCCATCCTCGTCGCCAGTTGTTGTGTCCGTCATTATAGTAAAATATTCACACAACTCAATTGGGTAACGAATAATCTTTATTCAATCAAATATCACATAAGAATTAGAAAACAAAACAAACAACAACAATCAACAGTAAACAATAACCAGCGTTGCCAATCTTAAAACATTCATTTAAAACCCGCAAAAGTTTCGAGAGAATTTCTATATTTATGAATTGAATTTTATTATCATTTTCTGGTGAAAGATAGATCGAAAAGGGGAGGATCGGATGACGGGAGGGGGATTGGATCCAATCGACTTGATTGGGGAATAATGGAATTGAAATAATTATCGGAAAAGAGGTTTTTTATCTAATTAGTTTTTTCCTCTTATTAAAAACAAGGACTAAAAAGATGACCAAGGACAGTCGATGGTGGAGAAGCAATCTCCGAAGTCGAAGCTCAAATATAATGTATACATTAATTCATGTAAAATAATTGGTTTAATATCATTTTCTGAATATGAAATTGAAATAATTATCGGAAAAGAGGTTTTTATTTAATTAGTTTTTTCCTCTTATTAAAAACAAGGACTAAAAAGATGACCAAGGACAGTCGATGGTGGAGAAGCAATCGGAGTCGAAGCTAAAATATGTATACATTAATTCATGTAAAATAATTGGTTTAATATCATTTTCTGAATATGAAATTGAAATAATTATCGGAAAAGAGGTTTTTTTTAATTAGTTTTTTCCTCTTATTAAAAACAAGGACTAAAAAGATGACCAAGGACAGTCGATGGTGGAGAAGCAATCGGAGTCGAAGCTAAAATATGTATACATTAATTCATGTAAAATAATTGGTTTAATATCATTTTCTGATTCAATCGCCCGACGCTTTCTCTTACGAGATGCATGCAAGGTATTATATTAAGTCACTTTTAATAACATCACTAAAAAGAGAAAAATAAAAATAATTTTTATAAAAAAAATGAACCGGCTTCAAAAAAATTAAATGCAACAAATAAAATAATAATAACTTAAAATAAAATACACTAAAAGGTAAAAATTATTTTATTTTTTCCGAAAAAAGATTTATTTTAAATTTCTATTGAAAGATTTCTCTAGAAAGCATGGAAGTTAATCTGGTCTTATATCTATTGATACGGATTGATTTTATTTTAGATTAGAAATACAATTAAGGCGAATCTATAAAGAAAGAAATATTTGCAATCGAAAGGCGCGTCCCTAGAATAATTCTACTAAAAATAATCGATTATTTTTCAAACAAATTTTGAGTTGAGAGTGACTTTCTCCTAACATTTAGTTAATAAAATCAATTCAATATAACAGACATCACTGTTCTAAGGTTAATCTATGGGAGAGCCTGTAGGGTAGGTAACCTGGAGTACAGCAGGAGAATATAGAAAAAAACATTCCAGATTTCCTATTTTAATCACTTCGGCTTTCTTGTGGAAAATACTTTGATTTTATGAGGTTAAAGAATGAATTAATTTACATGTACTCATCCCATGACATTCATTTAAAATCCATAAATTGAATTAAAAAAAATTAATCGTCCAAGATGAACTAAAAGATGTTTGGGCAAAAGTATTTGCTTTAATGAAATCCAAAAGAATATCTCTCTCTCTCTCTGTAACGAATATCGTTTTGGTCCGAGTGCAAAAGGCCATTCATAGAATAATAGAAATTCAGAAATTAATCTCTAATAGTCTGAAACAGGTCTGAACTTGTATTTGTGCCTGTAGGGTAGGTAACCTGGGGTACAGCAGGGGAGTATGCACGCCCAAGAGGTAGAGTAGCAAAATTGAGTCAAGTATTTATAGTTCCTAACAAAATCACTTGTGTAAAAAAAGACCAAGTTCGATTAATAAAAACTGTTTGACAATAAAGTAGTGAGATCTAATGTGCTGCCAATTTCAACATCATCAATTTATTAAATGAGTCGAGAATATAGCAACTTCAATTAAAACGAATGTTTTTAATTTTACATGTCCATTTATATATTTTTTGATATCACATTTTTAGTTGAAATTAATTTCCTAAAATTTGGTTTTTATCTATTGTTATGTATGTCACGAATTATGATACCATATCATGAGAGATCATAATAATAGAGAATGGAAGGACTAAAAAATAATTTTTAAGAAAAAATAAAAAACCGACTTCAAAAAATTAAATGCAACAAATAAAAATACACTAAAAGGCATAAAATAATTATCTTATCTAGTTAACCGACGAAATATTAACATGAAATTACTTTTTGAAGTCGGTGCCAAACATATACATTTTATGAATCGCACTCGACGGATCTTACTTAGTACGTTTGGCGGGTACGCTCGCTTATATAGTTTGTTTGGCACCGACTTCAAAAAGTAATTTTATGTCAATATTTCGTCGTTTAGTTGTAACTAAATAAGATAATTATTTTATACCTTTTAGTGTATTTTATTTTATTTTTAAGTTATTATTTTATTTGTTGCATTTAATTTTTTTGAAGTCGGTTTTATTTTTTATAAAAATTATTTCTTTAATAGTGTGCGCTTAATGGAGGACTTAAATTTATTTAGAGCTAGTCTCGTAATTTCCTCCGGAATTTTGTTGTAAAAGCGCACACCTTGACCCATGAATGAAGCGTTTACCTTTTGTAAACGAAATCTCGGGATGGCGAGTTTATTCTTGAATCTAGTATTGAATTCATGCCTGTTACTATTCTTTGCCAACTCAGTAATATTCTTCTGCAGATATACCAAGCATTCGGAAATTTTTTGGGATGCCACCGTCAGAATATTTATCTCCCTAAATTTTTCCCTAAGAGACATTTGTGGACCCAAATTTTATATAGCTCTAATCGCTTTGAATAATAAATATGGAGGTTAGTTCCATCCGCGGAACAATAGGACAAATTCAAAAGGTAATTAATATTGATAAACAAGAACATCAGAGAATTAATATTATATAACCTTAGAAACTCTAGCATTAGTATAGAACAGAGGTGGTGGCCATAACGTGGCTCGCGAGCCGCATGCGCCTCTTCAATCAATCTCGTGCGGCTCTTGAACCCTCTTGAATAATACTGATTTTAAAAAGTACAGGGGGGCATAAAGATCTACCACATTTTAAAGAGGTATAAAAAAAATGAAAAAATTTAACTAAAAAGAAACTGAATATATTTTTGAAATGAACATAAAATATTTTTTTTTAATATATTTTAAACATTATCAGACAAAAGAGGGGGGGGGGGGGGGCAAAAATGAAAATTCTAGCCCTTTCGACCAAACTCAACCAAATTTTGTATACATATTCTGTGGGCCCCCAAAAGGCTAGAAATGCAAAAACTAATCACCCAAAATGGGGGGAGGGTCAAAAATGAAAATTCTAGCCCTTTCGACCAAAATCAATCAAATTTTGTATACATATTCTCTGGGCCCCCAAAAGGCTAGAAATGCAAAAACTAACCACCCAAAATGGAGAGAGGGTCAAAAATGAAAATTCTAGCCTTTTCGACCAAACTATGTATACAAAATTTGGTTAGTTTTTTATTTCTAGCCTTTTTGGGAAATATGTATACAAAATTTGGTTGAGTTTGGTTAAAAGGGCTAGAATTTTTTTTGACCCTCCCCTCCTTTTGTCTGATAATGTTTAAAATACATTAAAAAAATTTCATTTATTTTCTTTCCAAAAATATATTTAGTTTTTTTCTAGTTAAATTTTTTCATTTTTTTATATCCCTTCAAAATGTGGTAGATCTTTATGCCCCACCCTGAATAATAATTAAATTAAAAAAATAATAATACAAAAATTAAATTAATTTGTAATTTGTAATATTATAAGTAAGTAGAGCAAAAAATATATGTTACTTCATTTATATTTTATAAAATAAAAAAAAGGTGTCTTTTTTTTAATAAACCATTAATTTATCTCCAAACAATGTGGCTCGCTTTGAAACAGTTTTATAAATTTGCGGCTCCCAAAGTTAAGGTCAGTGGCCACCTCTGGTATAGAAGGAAGATGATGATATTCCATCCACCGGTACCTTAATAACCACTTGCTCAGGAGAGGCCAAAGTTAGGTCTTCTCAAAATTTACAGAAAGTGTACAGAGTCTTGAAAAAAGTTTTCACATTTTCTTTCATTTCATTTTTTTTTATCATTTTCCTATTAAATATATTACAATTTTAAATTTATTTCATTTTTTTACTTTCTTGGAATTGATAGGTTTGACTTGAAAAGGGTGGATCGAATGCAATTTCGTTCTCCGCAGCCAGGGACGCAGTCAGCTGCTCGGGATTATCATACACAATATCCCTCTCCACAGTCGATTTCTACTTGTAATAACAAAGATTTTATCACTTTCCTTATCTCCCCTCCTTCTACGCTTTCTCTATCTCAGATCCACCTCCATTCAACCACCACACACTCAACGAGATTTCGTTTTTTTCCCTTATAAAAATAAATGTGAAATAGATTTTTTTTCTTGCTGGTTTTTCTAGCTGGTAAGAAAATAATTTCAATTTCTTTATTGATAAGTTTTACTCAAAAAGCGAAAGTATTAAGAAGCGAATGGTGGTCTAAATGATTAAGGAATCTTGGATTATATATGACTTATGCATCCATAATTAAGCTGACGTGTTCTGATATGGCCATTCACTTTACTTTACCATACAACCTGGCCTCTCACTTATATTTAATATTTAATAAAATTATTTATAATCATGTAAGGGGGGGGGGTGAGTTTTTGCATTTTTAGATTACTGTGTGCCCACCGATTATGTATACAAAATTTGGTTGAGTTTGGAACAAGAGCCTATATTTTCATTTTTTGACCCCCCCCCCCCCATTTTCGGCGGTTAGTTTTTTCCATTTTTAGACTTCTGGGGTCCCACTGATTATGTATACAAAATTTGGTTGAGTTTGGAACATTCATTTTTTTACCCTACACCCCCCCTCCCCCACCAATTTTGGGCGGTTAGTTTTTGCATTTTTAGACTTCTGTGGCCGCACTGATTATGTATACAAAATTTGGTTGAGTTTGCTCAAATAGCCTAGATTTTTAATTTTTAACCCCCCTCCATCCCCCTTAATTTTGGGTCGATATCCACCAAAATCTAATCAGCTCTTAATCTCAATGAACCAAAACTATGTGTGAAGTTTGGTTTCGATATTCACACTAGTTTTTGAGCTAGCTCGTCCACAAAAATTTGGTAACGCACAGACTAACGGACAGACAACCGGACAGACTAACTAACAGACATTTTGACAAAACAATTATTATCCCGAAAAATAAAATTTTTACATGTTCACTTATTAGAGATTTTTTGTAGAGCGAAATGCCATGGTTTCGCTCAATTTTTTTAATCAAAATAGATTCAGCCGTTTTTGAGATATTTCGAAAAAAAGAAGGAAAAAAAACACTTTTTTCATGCACGATTACAATACTTGGCCATACCCTGTATGGTAAAGTAAAAACGCTATTAGCATCAACAAACTCGGCTAAGGAAAATGGTTTTTTGATCTGTATTAGATATTTTACCTTAGCATACAGATATATGGTGTAGCATCATGTAATCGTGGATGAAAGAATTTTCGTTTTTTTTTTCTTCGAAATATCTAAAAAATATACTAAAACTATTTTGTTAATAACCTTCTCCTTTTCTTGAATAAGGTTAAAAATCGAGCAAAATCACAGAATTTCGGTCTAAAAAAAAGTCTTTTACAGTGAGTTTTGAAAAAAAAATTCAAGAGATATTTATTAAAATGCTTTTGAGTAGTGAGTTAGGGAGCTAGTTTCTCTATGCTGTAGCTCAAAAACCAATGAGAATATCAATACGAAAATACAGATTTTTTTTTTAAATTAAGATCTGTAGAATTTGTTTGAAATAGGACTCAAAACTAGTGGGGTTAATATAAAATTTTCAAACCAAGAAAGGTGTTAATTGAAAAGTTTATATTTTACCAAGAGTAGAAGAGTTGTTGATTCATAAAGAGAAACAAAGAGGTTGTCCTCTGCTTGATGCAAATAAACATACACAAATATATGTATATATATTTATTTTGATTAGTTATGTCCATCGATTAAATTAAAAATTTAAAAAAAAATCAATCTGATTGATGGCAATGCCTTGGTATGTTTATTTGGTATGTTTACTAAGAATAATGGGTTGATATGCACCAAAATCTAATCAGCTCTTAATCTCAATGCACCGAAACTATATGTGAAATTTGGTTTTGATATTCACACTAGTTTTTGAGCTAGCTCGTTCACAAAAATTTGTTAAAGCACAGACTAACAACGAGACTAACATACTAACAGACATTTTGACAAAACAGTTATTATCTCGAAAAATATAATTTTTTTGATGTTCACTTATTAACAATTTTTTGTAGACCGAAATGCCATGGTTTCGATCAATTTTTTTTATCAAAATTGTTTCAGTCGTTTTTGAGATATTTCAAAAAAATAAGAAAAAAACCCACTTTTTTAACATCCATGAGTACAATACTTGACTATGGTAAAGTAAAAAAAAATCAGTTTACGAAGTTTCTGTTTTGTTCTATTTTCTCCCTAACGGACTTCACCTAATTTGAAATTAATTTTCCGCTTTAGTACCTTGGCTAATTTTAACAATCAATTTTAATCTGGACTATTTAATTAGTAAAGTAATTTCAGTCATTGTTTTAAATTGGAAAATTTCTATTAACATTTTCGGAAACAAATAAAATAAAAAAATATTGGGAAGACCTACTTACCTCTTGGAACTAATTAATCTTTGGTTCAACAGACGTTGGAGCAAGTGTGACGTAATCACTAGACTGGAAATGGACCCCTGCCAGACCATTGAAATGGAATTTCAGCAGTGTCTTGATTGGTATCAGTTCAGGAGATAGAAATTTCTCTACACAATCGAAAAAAGTTTATATTGTTTTATTAAGAGATAATTGAAAGAAAAAATCATTCAATCATTCAATTAAATGGAAAACATCTCATGTAAGCCAATATAGATCAAGAGGTGCGACGGCCAGACCTTCGTTATTTTATAAAAGCTGAAAGTTTTTCTGTGCATGTCCCCTATACAGGTAAGAACGACCAGCGACTATAGAGTTTGGGTTGTGGTTACTTTGGCAGGTAACAGGTAATAAAGGTGTATAAACTAGTACTTTAAATTCGTTAAAATATAAAGCTCAATTTTTTTATATTTTCTTCGGGATAACTTTAGAAATCTCGTCATCCATTGCCGGACAATTATGACAGTTGCTACCCCCTGCCAGACACCCCTAAACTTTAATAAATTATAATTATACTTTCGTTATAATATAAAAGACAAATTTTATATAGGCGGACAGTTTTAATGGTTTTTACATCTTGCCAGACACATTGAAAGTCCGCTGTAGGTGCGAGCGCGAGTGCTTAGTCGATTGCGATCTTTTAAAATATCCAATAAAAAAATAATTTAATTACGTTCATAGCCATGTTATATAAAGCAAAAAATGTTAATATTATAAAATACAAAAAAAGTATTATTACATGAAAAAATAAACTGCAACGGATCGTTGCTAAACTTTATCCAAATTCATTTGAAATATTAATATGTTTATTCCTTTATTATTAATCAGATATCACTTGCAATTTGCACTTTGTGTTGACTTTAATTCAAAAATAATGATATATTCTCATTTAACAGTCTATGAATAATCATTCTACATTCGATTTTTGATATTTCGGTTATTATTGATAACCATTGGTGAAGACATGGAGGAATCGACTTAAAATCAAAAATAACCATCGATTCTTATCTAATACTAGAGGAATAACCTTATTGCATTCCATTTTTGTTGTTTTGACTATTAATGGCAACCTCTACTGAAAACGTGGAAGAATCGACTTAAAATCAAAAAGACTAAACTCTTTTATGGTAAACCACTCAAGCTTGAGCTGTTTAACAAAACAAGGACTAAAAGATGATCAAGGACAGTCGATGGTGGAGAATTAATCTCCGGAATCGAAGCTCAAAAACAATGTATGCATAAATGCATGTAAAATAATTGGTTTAATAAAATTTATAAAAAAAAATTCAATTGATTAAAAATCGAGTTTTAAATTCCACAAATATTAAATATTAGAATTTGACAATTTAATTAATTATAAAACTCGACAAATTGTTATTTAATTTAAAAAAAAATTATACGGTATTTATTTATATAGCTAAATACACATAATCTGTGGGTCACTAGAAATGCAAAAACTGGGTGCGGGTGCTGAAGGCAGATGTGGGGGTGGGGGTGGAGGTTACGGTAGGGGTGGGGATGGGGTGGGACGAGGTGGGGAGTTTCGGTGGGGTCCAGGGGGCGTGTACTATATATATAGCTTTTAACTTGAAGCAAAAAGTTACCGAGCACCGGTCGGTGGCAGGTACTTATAATAAGTATGTGAAGGAAACTCCTATAGTTAAATTTTTAGCCTTGATCGCACTGCGACCGAGCAGATTTTTGAACCCCCGCACCACTTTATTTGTACCAATGAGAACGATTAATTTCAATAAACTCTGTATCTTAAATTCAAGTCAAATGAAATGAAAACATGAAGTTTCTTAAAGACAAATTCCCCAAAAACATTTTTATTAATAAGATGAAATTCGGCATAATGTTTTTTTTTATTTAAAAGCTGTTCCTTTGTGGAGAGTTTCAGCTTTATAGCTCAAAACATTCCCTGATGAAAAATCTCCAATTCACCAAAATTTGCTGGGTCTTGAAAAAGATTTAATCTTTTCATTCAATCTTGTATCCTGATAACTTGATAATCCATTCGTAACTTAAATGCTTTATGATGTAATTAATATTTTGTCTCTCAAAAAATTATAACTTGTTCATAACTGACTTAAAGCATTTATTTGAAATAATCCATGGCATTCATTCATTGATTTGATTTTTTAACATTTTTGGCCTTTTGTGATGCGAGAGGATCAATTAAGTGGAACTGGCTTTATATTTGATATTTTTGTTTTAATTAAATTCCTATCAATTGGCGTGAGTGATATTTCAATATATAAATATATAAAATAATGATCCTACAAATAAAACTTTTCTTTCAAATTGGTTTTGTTATTATCGAATACATTTCATTATGGATACAAAACAATAATAATAATTATTATTATTATTATTTGTAATACTATAGGCGATTTGGCTACTCAGTCCTCTGAATATTATTTTTAAATTAATATTTGCTTTATGTGGATTATTCTATTTGAAATCCGTATAATAGCGCAGGGAGAGTTTATTTTTTAACATTAATAAAAGGTAACTATAAGTGTTTCAAATTTAATTCGTCAGATAATATTTAATAAGTAACTAATAAATATATTATTTGTATGAAATTACTTTTTTAAATTTATTTTTATTTAAAATATATTACTGAATACTATATAATGTTTATACTTTGCCTTGATATACCATATATCTATCGAATTTTTCTGTCTTTTGGCAAGAAATAAAAACAAAGTTTGTAAAGTATTTTCCTTTATTTATTTGGTGCAACACAGGGGATAAGATGAGGTTCGTGATGGCTGATTATTTTCACTTCGTGTAAAGTGACCTAATTTCATGAAGGTTAAGTAGTAAATTTCATATTTTTTATACAATTAATTAAATAAGAAAAAAAATAAGTATTTAGCAAAAATCTACAAGTTACTTTACTTAGATACAATTTACTTTATATATTTTTCAAAAGAATGCATTTTTTTAATAACCTAGGACTGTTACTGAATACGAACATTGTGGAAATTCTTGTAAAAATTGTTTACTCAAAACATATCTTTAATTGTATTAACGCTTAATTAAGGTTTTTGGCTGTCCAGAGATGAAAAATAATGTTTGAAATCGTCAAATCGGGTCATTGTGAGAGAAGCACAGTGAGTTATAGAAATCAGGACTGTCCCGCCAAAAGCGAAATTATCAATATTTTTAACGCGTTTAAGGGTTTGAATGTATAATGTGTATTTCTCAGTGGCGGTTGGTGACTTTTCAACCAGGTGATGCTGCAGAAAAAAGTACCCTTTATTATTGGAATTTTTTTTTAATCTTCGCTTTTTTTTGCAAATTTCATCAAATACGGCATCATTTTTGTTATTTTTCAAATTAAACAATAGAATTTTTAAAAATATATTTTGGGACCTTCGCCCCAAACGGGTACTGTTTTGTGTGAGTGAGGGTAGGAATCAGAAATTAAATCTTGTGACTTAAACTCCGCAGTCCCTGAGATGGAAATCAACCATCTTGCACAATGAAACATCCCTTTTTATAAGAAAATTTTAAATTTCTCCTAATTATATTGCTATAAACAAACTATGTCTTCTCTATAGCACTCTTAGTTATTTCCGATCTTATATATTTAGAGTTATTAGAAATGGATTAATCCAAAGATTCTCGAATCATCTTTATTTATTCCTTTGTTGAATTATTACTATTTTAATACTTCCTCGGCGAGAACAATTTTTATTCGACTAAAACTCGTCAGGACTTGTATTTGACATGCTTGAACTGGAAGATATGCCTTCCAGGCAGGGAATTGAAACCTTCTATAAGCACCCTTTTCGGAAAAATCATTCATTTTAATTTCCCCTTGAAACTTTGCAACAATTTTATTTCATTTCGAGAACCAATATAATTTTTAAAACAAAAAATGTTTTTTATAGAAATATTTGAAATAACGGATAATAATTTGAAAATTTAAAGATCCTCCCGAAATTTTGAAGTTAGACCTTAAATATTTACGAAAATACTCTAAATCAGAGGTTCCCAAACTGTGTGCCGCGGCGCACCGGGGAACCACAGACTCTTCACAGGTTCGCCGATAATCTTCATAATTAATTGAAGCAAGTCATTTGGCCTAACTAGACAAAAAACAAAGCGAGAAGCTAACAATTTATTTATTATTAATTTTTATCTCTTACTTAAGATTAGGCATAAGTGAATAAATCGAAAAAATGTAACTTTTACACCTCGAACAAATCTGAAATGTATACAAAGAGTTCCCCCTGAGGTGTGAATTTTTGATTTTGATAGAAAAATAAATGATTAATTTTCCAGATATTTTTATCGATTCTAATACAAGAGTATTTAGAGAGACCAAATACGGTATTTATTTTGATATAAAGCGAAAAAAATTTCACTTTGACACCCTCGAAAAAATCTGAAATGTATACGAATTTTTGATTTTCATAGGAAAATAAACTATTAATTTTTAAACAATTTTTATCGATTCTATTACAAAACTATTTAGAGAGACCAAATACGCTATTAATTTTGATATATTTACTTTTACTTATGATAGGGGGCCATGAAAAAATTTTAATCAAAATAAGATGCTGACATTCGGAAAAGTTTGGGAACCCCTGCTCTAAATGTTTGAAATTTTAGAAATGAGCCGCATCCACTGGTATTTATATGTATTAAAAGGAAAGGGAAAGAATTTGAAGTAAAACAGTAAGGTCTATACTGGTTTTAAATTTTCACCAACAAAATCCGAGTTTATTGTTTTTAATAGAAGAAGGAGAGAAATCACACGCCATTGATGATTGAAGGATGTAACATTAAAGAATCCAAGTCTATAAAGAAACTGAGTATGATTTTTGATAGTAAAATGACTTGGAAGTTACACATAGAAAAATTAAAAGAAGAATGCTTTAAGCGGCTCAATATAATAAAGATCTTATCGTCGACAACCTGGGGAGCACAGAAAATCTGTCTAATTAATACCTATAAAGCCCTCATCAGACAAAAAATAGATTACGGCTCAATCTTTTACGACGCAGCAAGTTTCCAAAATCTTAAGTCTATAGAAACGATTCAAAATACGGCTCTTCGTTTAGCTCTTGGAGCATTCAGGTCGAGCCCTATAACCAGCATTCTAACCGAAACAGGAGAGCTTCCCTTAAAATATAGAAGAAAAGAACTTGTCTTAGGCTACTTTGTAAAGATCAAAGCACATCTTGAAAACCCGGCAAACAACTATGTCCAAAGAAGATCAACAATAGATACTGAATACTCCTCCAAAAGGCTTCCACAACCATTACATATAAGGGATATTAAATATCAAAGAGAACTCTGCCTTGAAATGTCTCCAACTGTCCATAGATGGCCAACAAATCCGCCATGGGAAAATCTAGAGCTACCAATCAACCTGGAACTTGCTGAATTTCCGCGAGAAGAAACACAAGGTTTCGTTTATAGATGTCTATTTCTAGAGCTAAAGGAAAAATATAAAGATTTTAACGCATATTACACAGACGGGTCTGTAATAGAAAATAGATCTGGATGTGCGATTATTAACCATAATAATGCTTATAGATATAGACTAATCGACCAACTTTCCATATTCACCTGTGAAGCTACTGCCATATTAAAAGCACTAGAGATTATTAAAAATAGCATGAATAAATGTAAGACAGTCATTTACTCTGACTCTAAAAGCTGTCTCATAGCAATAGGAAATCTTTCTAATAAGAATCTTCTTATTAGAAAGATTCAAGAAACATTGCTCGATCTAGTGAGAAGTGGTCATACTATAAATTTGGTATGGATCCCAAGCCACCAAGGCATTGTGGGAAACGAACAAGTGGACAGAGAAGCTAAGGAGGCACAAAAAAGGAACAGCCGGATGATATTCAGGTCTTAACACCCGAAGACATAAAAAAATTAGTCTGGTTTAAAATAAGAGAAAAATGGGATAAAAATTAGAAGGAGAACGTGATGTCCAAGTTGAAAACTGTGAGAGAGTGAACGTATCAAGCAACACCGAGTTCAAATCTGAATAGAAAAGTTCAAGTGATTATTGACAGGCTCAGAATGGGCATACCAACTTGACTCATGGACATTTAATGTGTAACAAGGAAACCCCAGTATGTGAAAAGTGTGGTGAATTAGTGACAGTCCAACACATTTTAATTGAATGTGTTTATTTGGAAAATGCAAGAATAAAAACTGATCTACCTAAGGAAATGAAACAATGTTTAAGCACCACCAAGTCTGGAACTGAAAGTATTATACAATAGAATTTTTGAAGTGGAATTGTATAAGTGCATTTAAGTTTTTTTTTTTTTTTTAATGTATATCCAAAATGAAATGTAATAATAATTGTATCTTGAAGGTGGTCGTTGATGGCGATAGAAGCATAAAAAACGACCTTAAATAAAGGAAAAAATAAAAAAAGGTCTATAGTTTGTGCCATGCGAGCCACGCATATAAAACTCACTTTCTGGTGCAGAATGAATGTAGAACTCTAGAGGAGAATTATATAACCAGTCAATATCAAGATCAGTAGCGCAACTACAAAACTACACGACCCCGCAACGCGAAGTCGGAAAGGGCTCACATTTCTTGAATTTATTGCTTTTTAATTTTACTAAAATGGTCACTAATTTAAATTAGAATAAACATAAAATAACAAAGAAAAAAACAATATCAAATGGTCCCTACAAAGTGAATTAGACTTAAAGTAGATTCACATGTCTGTATTTATTTGCTTGTGGAAGAATCACAATTTTATGGAAATAAGTAGGAAAATATTTAAGTAACCAATTTACCAATTTAAATTAGATTGTTGTCATTGATCTTTGAAATGAAATTGACAATTTAGAAAATAATAATATTATTATACTAGGTTGGAAAGAAAGTTCTTGCGGTTCTTAACTATTAAATTCAAATGCACATATCTCAGCTCATTCAAAGCATTCTTAAAATTAAAATAATGGCCAAATAAAATTGATCTGTTAATAAATTAACTAATGATTATTAGGTTCGAAAGAAAACTCTTGCGGGGGTTTCAATTATTAAATTCAAGTGCACATCTCAGTCCATTCAAAACATGCAAACATTTTTCAAATTAAAATAATGACAATAAAATTGACCTGTTAATAAATTAACTAATGATATTATTAGGTTGGAAAGAAAGCCCACCGATTACGACTTTTTCAAGCACCTCGACACCTTCTTGCGTGAGAAATGTTTCAAATCCCAGAGTGATGCTGAAACGGCAGAGTTTGTCACCTCCAGGATTCCAGAATTTTATTCAACCGGAATAACAAAACTTGTTTCTTGTTGGCAAAAGTGCATTGATTGCAATCCTCTTTATTTTGATTAATAAAGATTTGTTTGAGCTGAGATATATGCATTTGAAGTAAATAGTTAAAAACTGCAAGAACTTTCTCTGATACCTAATAATATTAATTTTAGCGACCCTCTCGACTAGTGTCTTAACACCCCAAAAGGGCTACTAGCACAGGAGGTCCTAACATTAATTTATTAATACAAAATTTATGTCTCGTTTGTCAAGGAAATTTTCAGTTTTCGATCCACTTTTAAACATGAAATAGAAATGTCATCTTTTATAAGAGAACTTGATGATTTATTAATCATAAAGAATTATTTTATGTCGTCAAGCTTTTCTGAACCGTTTACTGCATTTCACTTATTTGTAACTATTCCTGTGACTACGGCTAATTCCGAGCGATGATTTTCAAAATTAATAAAAATTGATAAAAACTTATTTATAAAATTCTATGGGACAAGAAAGGTTACGCAACTTGGCTATTCTATACATGGAACATTCCATGATCCGAAATTTGAACTTTGATGTTATCATTAACAATTTTGCTGAACAGAAAGCTCGAAAAAAGGAATTTTAATAATTAAAATTTTGACTAAAAATAAAATTGTTTTTTCAATTTTAATCCAAAACGCTCTTTAATTTAAAAGTTACTAGAAAATCAACGAAAAATGAAACACTAATTTTAATAACGTTTGTACGTACATTACGTAGTGATTTATTAAAAAGAAACTACAACGTTTGTTTAACTTCATTACAATGAGGGAGGGCCCCGTCCGATGAATTTACAGCAGGCCTCAAACTTTATAATTACGTCACTGCTCTCGAGTTTAGTAATTTTTCTATTATTTCTAATATTTGAAAATTTACTTGTTATTAGAGCAAAAAATTACTCGTTAAAAATATAGTTAAAATTAAGTATCGTACTTTGTTGACTTACTCAGGGCTCAAATAAATTAACTTCCTTGCATATTTGTCATTTTATCAATATTCCTTCTTGGCAAACATATCAGGCCAGTCATCAAACAGATTATAAATATTTTCTTTTTTAAATCTTAAAATATCTTTCTTTGTTCTTTATTTGAGTTTCTGAGGAAGTCAACAAAGTTGACGAAACGTTGGTAAAAAATTATTTGCATAAGCTATTTTCCTTATTTCCCTACAACAAATTTATTATTTATTAATAATATTAATTTAAAAATATTATTCCAAATCACCATATTTAATAATTCAGGTGCATCTACGAAATTGCCTATGATATTAATAGAAAAATTGTATTTTTGTAAATTTATTTATATTTTATTTGACTATACATATCGTCGCCTAAGAGTGTAAACCTGCTAAATCCATTTTTTATAATATATGCCATATTAATATCGTTCGAAAGAATAGCATCGTCCAAGTAAAACTGCTACTTAAAATTACGACCGTAAGTTGTAGAAAAAAAAATTTGAAAAATAGTTTCTTTCCATAACAATATTAAATTTTGTTTGTTTTTTCTCTGCCCTGTAAAAATTTCCTTGTTGTGAGTTAGTAGGTTTACACACTAAGGCGACGATATATACTTCAACAGGTGATGTGGTACTTTAGAAAAGTGAAAGAGTTGCCCATAGCCAAAAGGAGGTGGGTGGTTGTGTTAAACCAGACTTGGGACTGTACCATATATTTGATAATGATTATGATGATGAATTGATGATAATGATGAATTCATCAACGAGCCCCGTAAGCTCTAATATACTCACACACACTCAAGCACTAATATAGTCTATTCAAAGTTTCTATGCCACGCGTGAAACATCAAAAAACACGTTTATTCAAAACCAAACGTTTCGGAAGAATTTCTCCCTTTTAAAAAAATCTTTTAAATCTTTTTAATCTTTTTTCTCCCTTTTTTTAAATATTTGTTATACAATCAATAATTAATTTTTCTTTATAGTCATGAAGAGAAATAAAGAGGTTGTCCTCTGCTTGAAGCAAATAAACATACACACATATATCAAATATACATATGTATATATAATTATAAATATTATTTATTTGTTTGAAACTATAGTTTCGAAGGCTTGGTCTTCATCATTAGTCTTTTTAATTAAAAATATTATTTTTCATGGAAGTCAGTTTCGCGTGGATATTGAAATATTTTTTTTGTTGTTACTCAGCCGACAAGCCAGCAAACATGTTTGTCGGCTGAGTAACAACAAAAAAATTTCAATATCCACGCGATACTGACCACATGAAAAATAATATTTATAATTGAAAAAGACTGATGATGAAGGCCAAGCCTTCGAAGCTATAGTCTTAAACAGATAAATAATATATATGCATATGTATATTTGATATATGTGTGTGTATGTTTATTTGCATCAAGCAGATGAGAATCTCTTTGTTTCCCTTTATGATTCAACAACTCTGCTACTCTCGGCAAAATAAAAACTTTTCAATTAAGTATATATAGTGTTTACTTTTTTTATTCCGCTTTAACTAACACTCCCAGCAGTCGCCAATAGATATTTGGGATTGATATTACAATTCTATATATCTCAAAGAGTCATGATTTTGACGAATATTAATATATATTCATCAGTGGCTGAACAACAATTTTTCAATCCCCTCGCTCTTCACAAAGTATAATTTTGGGCCACCAGAAAAAAATAATTATATACCTATATTTAGTTATATATTTATCACAATATAATATCAGTTCCATAAGTAGTAGAAAATAATCAGTTATATAAAACACCTCTTAAATAGGATACTTAATTTTAACTATATTTTTAACGCGTGATTTTTGCTCTAATAACAAATAAATTAATAAATATATTAATTCATTTCATCTTTGATTTCACCGGAGGGGGATGTTTCTAATTGTTTTAATACTATAAAAAATTAACTAAATACCTAAGTCAAGGGGATGAGAAGGGATGGAATGTTTCAAATTTCATTCCCCATCAGTTGATTTAGGGGCCTCAAGTTGAACGGAAAAAATCAAATAACCAGTGAGAGCGATCTCCATAATCGGTGCGGAGAATAAAATAAAAAGCGGATGCCGACTTCACGGCTCACTGGACCTGAAACTGAAAAGGATTCATCATCTCTTGGCCAATTGATATTTTAGCTTCCCCTAAAATAAAATAAAAAAATGCCTCCCTCCACCTAGCCAACCACTCTTCTGCCACTCAGCCAAAAAAAAGTTTCATTTTTAATTGACTTTCCAATTAAAGTCAAATAAACCAACCCCCGAGCAAGAAAGCAAAAAATATACTTTATATTCTTTCTCTTAAATTAAAATAATCCAAAATACATTTATTTTATTAAAAAAAAAAAAGAGAGAAGAGGAGTATGAATATGTATAAGATGGCCTCTGGGCGAGAATTGAAATAAATCTCTTTATTCTTAAAAACCTAAAAAAAATCATTTTTTTTTTTTTTTTTTTTTTTTTTTTAATAACGACACTAAAAATAAAGTATTAATGAAATAACACTTGGCGATGATATTTATTTATATTTTTTAAATAGAAATCGTAGTAAAAAATTTTAAAGGGTCGGTAAGGTTCACAAATTTTAGTGATTAGACAGCAAACGGTTTGAGCTATAGCAGTGTTTCTCAATCTGGGTTCCGCGGAACTCCAGGGTACCACAAAGGGAGGTTTGGTGTTCACAGCACCTAGAGGTCATTAAAAGAAAAAATAGAAAAACAAAAATAGTAATTAGTATTATCACCCCTCAAAATTGTAAAGAAAAAATACTAAATTTAGAGTCTAAGTATTACCTTATAGTCAAATAAACCATTGATACTTAAGAATGCGATGAACATCACTATTATTGTCTCAGTGATACCATTTTTGTTGCTCTCAGAGAGTATTTCAGGGTTTATTTTCCATTGGCAGTCGGTCAAATTTTTCCCCCTGAACACGGCTTGAATTCGGGCCTCTCGTCATCATCATAATAAGCAGACACGTTACACGATCAATCAACACGTGCTCCCTTAACATTGATTTGAACTACAAAACTTAAAAACGAGAGAAAAAGTCCCAACTTATTAATACAAACTTCAGCTCATTAGCTCTAACCTTCCAAGAGCTCCAGATATAATTATTCGATTTTTTCTGAATTTCTGCATTTTTCAGCCGCAAGTTTTGTAGTATAAAGTCAACAAAGTAGTTCTTTGTCTTGTAAATGTGTATTAACATTTTGACATGGGGTCGGGTTGGGCTAGGGGTTAGCGTACCAGCCTCCTAATCAAGTGGTCCCGGGTTCAAATCCGACTCGAGGCATCCGGCTAAAATCTGATCTCTGGGTAGAGTCAAATCACAAATAAATAATAATAAGTATCGTAAATTGGCTTATGGCTAGAAAGGCCGAAAAGTAAAAAAAAAAAAATCATTTTGACATGAGGTGGAAGTTTCTACGAACTTCCATTCTTGCGGTATTGAAATTAAAAAAAATTAAGATAAATTGAAGAAAAAAATGAAGAACTTTTTCAAGAAAGGTTTAGTAATTTCTATGGAAATATCATATTATGTAATTTAAAAAAAATTTAGTAAATGCTTTGAGTTAGAATGCTGAACTTGAATTAAGGTGCAAGTTATTAATAAAAACGTGTGTGATCGATTCCCAGCTCATCGTCAGCTTTAGTTACTTTAGGCTAAAAATAAATTTTATTTTCTTCGTATTAGAATTGCTCAAAAAATGAACAACGATCGCAAAATTTTAACTTCCATTATTATTATTAGTAAGGGGGCGTCTTTTAATTACGTGAGGCAATTTTGGCAAATTTTTGACCCCCCCCCCCCCCCACCACCCCTCTAATACAACGCGAGATTTTTCAAAGTGCGTATTTTTAATGTAAATACATTATTATCGCTATTGTTAAATAATTATTATTTATTTCAATCCAACGTGTGGCATAGGCTTGTCTTTTAATGTAGTATGAGTCATGTGAATTAATTTCAAGATGATTGAAGAGCGTACATTAAAACGGAGTTCCATCTCTGACTACTTTAATGAACGTAAAAAAATAGATAAATGTGATAAAAGTACACTATTACCTGACAAAAAACAAAACTACAAAGGGAATTTAACAACGAACTATTACTTGGTATGGATTGTTTGTTACCATCTAGTGAAAATTTTTTGAAGTACGATATTTTACAAAAATTTGTCGAAAATTATGATATTCACTTAGAATCACTAAAATCAGAATTTAATCTCCTACCTAGAACAATTCAAAAATATGAATTGAAAAATAATATCAAAATTAATAATTTAATTGAGTTGACAAAAATGATAAGCATTTACAAATTAGCCTTTAACTAATTTCATTTTAAACGGAAGATTATGTGATTTGGGTATAATTCATGTTGAAAAAAAAATTGCCAAAACTTTAGACTTAGAGGACATAATAAATAAATTTGCATTTCAACATAAAAATTCTAGATTAATATTGTCTTAAATATTTAGTTTATCAATTAAATAAATCAAAAAGTTATTGAAATTATTGTTTTATTATATTTGTGACAAAAACAACCCTTCAATTTAATAAGAAAATAATGGAAAAATAAAATTCTGAATAAAATAAATTTATTATAAAGTCATTTTTGAAGGAGAAAAGATCTTCCGAAACGTCGGTTTTTAAGAGGATAAAAATGACTTTACAATAAATTTATTTTATTAGGAATTTTATTTTTCATTAGTCTTGGGCTCCCTTCCATCCATACATCCATATTTATATTTGGTTTGTATATGTATATGTTTTTTTTTTTTTGGCTTTTCGGCCTTTCTAACTATAAGCCAATTTACGATACTAATTTTTTTTTTAATTTGTCTTTACCCCGGGGTCAAGTTTTAGCCGGATGCCTCGAGTCGGATTCGAACCCGGGTCCACTTGGTTAGATATGTATATGTTAATGTGCATCAAGCAGAGAACAGCCTCATTGATTTCTCATTATAAATCAACAACGCTGCTACTACAACGGCAAAACAAAATCTTTTCAAAGAAAACTATTTGATTTTTTAATTTCCTTAGAATACTGAAAATTTTAAAAAACATCTTATGTATTTAACAAAACAGAAAATTTTATTTTGATTATCGCAAATCATATAGGCTTGAAGAAAGAAAGAAAAAATTGTCAAGTTAAGGACAAATAATAAAAACACGAAAGGGTGCTTTTATAAGCATAGATAACGCCTGATAACGGCAATCAGTGCCAACTTGCAGCGAAACATGTCAGTACTTGTAGACTAAGGTGAACGAGAGCTGATTTATTGAAAAGAAATATTTATAATTATAAAAGGGCGCTTTTATCATCATCGCATGCTAATTATTAAAGAAAAATAATTAAAATTATACATTTTAGCAGGGTCATTATTATCCTCAATAAATATATGAGCCGTTTATTTTGAAAATGGCCTAACTCCAATTTTGAAAATAAACTGCAACGGATCGTTGCTAAACTTTATCCAAATTCATTTGAAATATTAATATGTTCTAGAGTAAAGTACTTTAAAATATAATTTTACTAAAAACTTTATTTAACCTTTTTGTGGGTCCAAAGGTACTTAATTAGGATATTAAATTTCATCAAAATTGGTTAAGTCATTTTCAAGATATTTAGAAAAAACTAAAAAAGTACTGAAATAAAGTACTAATGTTTGTGGACCGATATGTACCAAAAACTAATCAGCGCTTCATTTTGTTAAACTAATGGTAGGTTTTCAATTTCATTTCAATCAGCGCAAAGGTGTGGAAAAAATCGTGGACGAAAAAAACGATAACACACATACATCCATCCATCCCCACGCACTTCCAAAAAAATGGCACTTTTTGGCCTCTCGACGAGATCCCAGGTAATTTTTGGCAAAACCGTCACGTGCTAAAATTCAATCTCATTGAATACTTCAATTTGTGACCTTAATTGAGTCCATTTGAGTTCCGTAGTCTTTACCTGAGGACCCTTTGAAGTCGCGCTTGCCGCGAGAGCGATTCCAATACTTTCTCCCATGCTTCGCATTGGATAAAGTAAAAATGAGTTAATGACAGATTTAGACATAGATATCTTCTTTTCAAATTTATAATATCATAGCCAAAGGAGTACAATATCATCATGAATTCGTCAAAATAAATACATCAAAATATATATAAATATATGTATTTATAAAAATATAAATACAAATATCTCAAAATAACAAATAATGGACTTAGGCCACTTTCAAAATAAACGGCTCATATATACATACATATTCAGTTTATTCAAAATATTTTATTTAATAAATTATCTATCCAGTCACACGGTAGTGTGTCAGACAATCTCGGAAAAGAACTTGCGGCGCACCGGTCATATGTATATTTATACGAACCATTTCGAGCTACTTTAGACACCCCCTCCCCCATAACTCAAAAACTATTAGAAATACACACTTGAAATTTTGGATGTCTAATAAGACCCACTAGAACACCTAGAATCCCAAATTTCATGAATACAGCTATTATAGTTATTGAGTTATTAATGTCTGAAAAGTGCCATTTTTAACACTGACTCACATATAAAAAAACCTACAGTACTTCCGCTGATCCTAGAAGGCTAAAATTTGGAATACTGGTAGAGTTTGGGCTACAATTAAAGGAAGAAATCGAAGAAGTGAAACTTTCCTTTTTTCAGGACTAAAATGAAGGGGTGAAATTTTTTATAGGTTTAATTAAAATATAGTTAAAATACCATCAAGCTAAACTGCTAGTAAAGCTTGGCACATTATAAAGGAGTAAATTAAAAAACCGAAACTTTCCCTTCTTCGGGACCCGAAATGAAGGGGTGAAATTTATGAAAAACCTTCCGAGTTTTTAACAGATATTTTATGAGAAATATTTAATAATTATTAATATAAATTAAAGGAATCGTAGGGAGTTGGACAAGACTTTAAATTAAATTAAATACAAGTTTTGATTAAATATGCCATACGTTTCGTTGCTGTTTTGCAACTTCTTCAGTGGCTCATTTATTAAACTTATTTGTCAGGATTTTTTACTACGAGAAAAAACATTTCAAACAGTATTCTTTTTTCTATCACAATTCATTCAATTCATCAAATAACATAAAATATAAACCTTTTAAATAAAGTAATTGTTTTCTGTCAAAAAACTAAAAGAATCAAATTGAACAAAGAAATTTTTTTTATTATTATTATGTACATAATTACTTTGTTTAAAAGGTTTATATTTTATGTTATTTGATGAATTGAATGAATTGTGATAGAAAAAGAATACTGTTTGAAATGTTTTTCTCGTAATAAAGAATCCTGACAAATAAGTTTAATAAATGAGCCACTGAAGAAGTTGCAAAATAGCAACGAACGTATGGCATATTTAATCAAAACTTGTATTTAATTTAATTTAAAGTCTTGTCCAACTCCCTACGATTCCTTTAATTATTAATCATGGACACGAATAATGAAATATTAATATAAATGTTTAAATGTAATTATTTAGATAAATTAAAAGATAAAACTTTTCAAAAACTTATAATATCTGAAAAAATGTGAAAAAGGTGCCAAGTTCGCTAGGTACAAACGGCTTCGCGGACAAAAGAATTGAGATCTAAACGGGAACCAAGTTCCATAGCAGTTGCTTAAATCATAGCTATAGGAATGTACAACGTTCTTCAATTGATTTAATTTAATTTAATTACGTTTTTTGAACTTAAATTTATAACTTGGCAAGTTTTATATCCAACTAATTTGTTTGTACTGGCTAAATGGGCATTTAGTTCCCGAGGCCAAGGGGGTAGAGAAAAAAAATATTTGTAGTATAAAATAGAACAACTAGCAAAACTAAATTGTAAGCTTGTGTTTTCTTGTCTGCGTCGTTTAAAGAATTATTGAACTAATTCCATGTTAAACGAAAGGTTATGTGTTTTAGATATAATAATTCATGTTGAAAAAAATTCCCAAATCTTTAGATTTAGAGAACATAATAAACAATTAACAAATTATAAGAATATAATAATAAATATTTATTATTTTTATCTGCCCGTTACAAATGAGCAATTACATACTACTATCGCAGAATAATTGGCTTGTTGTATTTTAACTACCTATGTTTTTTTATGATTTTAATGCGCAAGAAGGTGTAATTCCTATCGAACAGGATTGACCTCTGCATCCAGAAAAGAAAAGGAAGAGAAAGATTTAAGGGTTGAGTCTCATTAAAAGGTACTTATAAATAAGTCTTGAAAGGCGGAGGCAGAACGAGTGTTCTACATACTAGAAGTCATAGGGAAAAAGGAGTTGACGAATGTGTTTGTGCGATTTCTATTTTATTTGACAGCAGAGGGTATTGGACGTTAGAAAATAGTTTGTTTCACGCAAATAAGGCTTTCGGGGGGGGGGGTATTGTTATTATTAATTGGTCAGCATCATGGTAGAATTCGAGGGGTGAACCGCGATTGGAATTAGGTGTACACGTCTTTGAAATTATGTAGAATTATTTTGGAATTCATTAGATAATGTCCCTTTATCTATTGTCTTCTACTTGGAAATGAAAAGTGGAAGCGGAAGTAGGTGAACACGATATTAGGTCGTGGTTCACCCCTCCGTAGAATCCATAGTACAGGGAAAGGGCGGAGACGGTTCCTAGGTGAGACAGGGAATCGAGTGAGCTAGAAAAGGCTCTCCTATAAATTTTATTGCTCTCTTCTTTTAAGGGAAGTGATTACTGGCCATTACTGCGTTTATCTATCTTAATTTATTCCAAATGATTTCTATAAAATTAAACCTCTTTTTTGTTATTTTTCTTTCTTCTTTTTAATTAATAAAATGAAAAGTGAGAAAAAATAAAGAAAAAAAAACGAAGAATTCCTTTATAATAGAAAATAAAACTCGAGAATGTGTTGAAAGAAAAAGTGGGGTCAATTCATTCGTGGATCAAAGGCCCATTTGAATGTCGTTAAAATGCAATTTTATTTTTGTATGCTATTGTCTCTCCCTTAAAACCAGCCCGCCAGTAATTACTGAATTATTTGCATCTTCTCAAAAACAGCTGGCTTCGAATGAGCCTTTTTTTCAACCCCTCGTTCCATTACATCACTCTTCCATTTTAAGCTGAAGAGCAGGATTCTTTCGCCAATTAGCCTAATATATCATATTATGAAGCAATTAGGGTCCCCCTTTTCATTTCTTATAAGAAAATTCAAAAGAAAGGAAATGTTCGCAAATAAAAACTTATATATTAATTAAAAGTTATTTACTTATAACATATATATAACAATTGTAAAATATGAGTGCTTCTAAATGGTGGATAATTTAAAATCGCTGTTTCATATTCGAATACCCTATAAATTAATATATAAATACAAAACAAATGGAAAAACATGAAACCACTTCTTTGTCTCCTTTGTCAAAATTGAAGTTTAATTTATCTTTTTCACATAAATAATCATTTTCAAACAGCAGCTCTACGAAATTTGGAACAAATATGTGAAAAGGAGGTTATTCTATAATTTTTTTTTAATCAGCCTCATTTGGGATAGATTGAAAATTTCATCATTTATATTTATTTTGAATTCCCTCTCCAGTCAATCTTCAATCAAAATCTATTCAGCTCTTTATCTCATTATAAAATAACTAAGAGTAAAATTTCGTTGGAATTTTATTATTGATTTTTGAGCTAGAGCACAAAATTTGGTAAATTAATTCACGAACTCACAAGTATTTTGACACAATTAATTAATTGGAGCTAGCTTTTGTGACGTTATATCATATTTGTTAGGGGATTCCAGAAAATGTGACATAGCGTGACGAAGGGGAGGGGTCCAAAAAGGCGAAATTTTCCGTGACGTATTTTATAAATGGCACCATAGTACTTATCGGAAATTGTATATTTTATCAAGTTGATTTATAATATTTCTATTTTTTTTTTACATATTCTGAGCTGACTTAGTCAAATGAGCCTAAAAAAACAAAATTATCCTTAATTGTGCTCAGGTGAAATAAGAATGATATTAATATGCAAATAGTTCAAATACCTACTATAAAACAATGTGCCATTATAGAAATTGTTGTGAATGTTCTTTGAAATAATTCGACTATTAAATCTCCTGAGGATGTATACAAAGTAGGACACGAAACAGTGAAAAATCAAGATCTGAATTTTAAATAAAATAAAAAATATATAAACATCTTCTTTGGTTTATTTAGAACAAGGAGGTACACTTGTTAATAATTTATTAATTAATATATTAGATAGAAACAATACATTTTAATAATATTAGAATTTCAAAAAAAAAATTGCTAAGTATTATTGATTATTTATTATATTTTTATAAAGTATATACCTATATATAAAATAAAAATAAATTATTATTTTTCTATCAATATTATTAGAAAAAAAATCATTTTGAGTTGAAAAATTGAAATAGATAATCCACTGATCTTAGAGTCTAGTCTTCAGAGCTTATCTTCGGAGATCTGCTTGGATCTGAAACCGGATCCTTGCGTGTCCGACGTGATTCTAAAAAATAATTGAATTTTGTCGTTAAATTAAATGGTAGATATTAAATAAATAGTGAAAACTTTTTTCAAGACTTGGGCTCTCTAGAATGATTTGTTATTTTTGCTTTTGTTTTTGTTGTTAGTTAGTGAGTGGCTTTGAACTAGAAAGATAATACTCGACACAAACGGGTAACTTTATTAATATGAACTTGATTGATTAATATCAACTTGATTACGTCGAAAGCAGGAATGTAATAAGTTATTTCTTTAAAGGAATAATATGTAATCATTTGAATGATCTATCTAAACCAGAAATGGTGAACCACTGATCAGCTGGTCAAAAAGTAAATTTAGGTTTCAGGGCCCAATTCTCTTTTAGGTACTTAACCCAATAATGTTCGAGTTATGCTACTGCTAAAAGCAACTTATGCTTTCCCATATGAATTTTATCAAATCAAGCGCTAGAATCGCTGTAGTGCAGAAGTAGGTGTTGCGAGTGCAAAGATGAAAACTACAAATTATGAACCTCGAATTAAGGCACTTAACAGATACAGATAAGATGCAACAGTAAGTTTTATGATTAAAATTAATATGCTTAAGTAAATTTCTAACCCAAATCTGTTTTTTCCTTAATATAGATATAAAAAGTGACCCAGTCAAATAAGAAATTTCGCAAACTCTTATGTAAAATTTTTTTAGGAATCTAAAGCAGAGAGACCCCGAAGATAGTGATATATTACAGAAAAAATATAAAACCATGGCCGTAAATGATTTGTCTATTATTGAGCCTATTCTAAACAGGAATAAAAAAAATTAAATATTTCAACTGATTCAATAATCATAACGCTCAGACAGCTGCGTTCGCGGAGCGGACTAAATAGTGAAAACGTCTAATAGCTATGCAACATAATAACCGCTATACGAAAGAACATTTAAAAGCTTTGGGGAGGCTGATTTAAAATGGTTTTCCCAATGTATCACTTTAATTAGAGCATTGACTATTTATAATTAATAAACCAAAAGTATTTTTAATATTTTATTTAAAATGAAATAAATAAAAACTTTTGTATCATTGACAAAATCGTAGTATTTAGAATAATCTATATATACTACTATAATTAAGGTTTTGTCTGTACATTGCTCCAAATCATGCCAAATTTTGGTTGTACACGTTTCAAGCAAAGTTATGAACGAAAACACCCTCAACAAAATTCCGTAGTCTGTATGTATGTCTATTTCAGTGGTTTCCGAAAAGTTGCTCACGATTCACGTAAAAACGGCTGAAGGGATTATTATGAAATTTCATATTTCTATCAGATGTCTTCTAACTTACGTTTTTAGCTATATAACGTTTTCATATTTTGACCCCAGAAGGGGGTTTGGGGGGGCGCACGAATGAAAATTATCGAATAACTCCTAAACTATTAACCCTACGACAAATTTTATAATAAACAAAATTGTAGGGTATGTGATTTCTGACAACTTTTGTTTAAAAAAACTTCACCAAAAAACCACCCAAAAAGGGGGGAGGGTGAAAAATTGTAAATTCTTGCCCTTGGAGCAAACTCAACCAAATTTTGTATACATAATCTCTGGGCCTCTAGAGAGCTAGAAATACAAAAACTAACCACCCAAAATAGGGGGGGGGGTCAAAAAATGAAAATTCTTTCTCTTGGGCCAAACTCAACCAAATTTTGTATACATAATCTGTGGGTCACGAGAAGGCTAGAAATGCAAAAACTGGGTGGGAGGGTGGGTGCGTGGGTAGAATGGGGGTGGGGTGAGGAGTGAGGCGGAGTATGGTAGGGGTACAGGGGGTGGTGCGGGGTGTAGTCTAGGGGGAATAGCGGGGGTGGGGTCCAGGGGGCTAGGCGGGGGTGTGGTGCGCAGGGTTGGAGGGCACGGTGGTGGGGTCCTGGGTGGATGGGGTGCGTGGTCCGAGGTGGGTGGTGGTGTGGGGGCGGGGGTTGGGAACGGGTGCATGGTGCAGGGTGCTGGAGGGGTTTTGGGGGTGGGGGTGAGGGGGTTAGTAGGTTAGGGTACGGAATGGAGTATTGGGGTGGTGGCGTGGGGGCGAGGGTTTTGGGGGTGGGTGGAACTGGTGGTGAGGGCGGGGGCTCAAGGGGCGTGCCCCCTGGCTAGCAAGAAGGCCGCCGAAGGCGGGCCTTGCAGCTAGTTTATTTAATATATTTTAAATAGCTAGTCTTATCTACATTAGATTGAATTACGTTTTATTTTATTCTTCTCTTAGAAATGTTAATTAAGATGAAAAAATAAATCTACCTATTAGTTATCTCAGGATATTTTTCAAAAGAAAGAATTATTTAAAATGAACTTTTCTAATAAAGAAAAATTATCTACTATTTCTTTTAATATAAATGTATTTTATTTTAAACAAAGTATTTGTCCTGATTAAAAGAGGAATTATTAGAAAATAGATATCAAAAAAGAATGAAAAATAAATTGAAACAGGCGCGTCTAGAATAATTGTATAGTTTTTAAAATAGATAAACTTTACTTGTCTTGACTTGTTTTTGCGTTTAAAGAGAAAGGAAATTTCTTATATAAGATAAAATTAAAAAAAAAATATATATCACCCAAGTTTTTTCGTTATGTAAAATCCTATATGAAATAATTTCAATTGAATTTTAATTAATTCTTATTCGATAACTAAACTAGTCAATTAAATACTAAATAAAAAAAAATTTTAAAAGCTTGGGAAAAATAATATATACTTATATGTATATTTAATTCCAAATGAAATAGATGTCGTGATTTATATATACATTTCTCTTTAAAAAAATAACTAATTAAAAAAAAATCAACATTTGCACAAGTGTCGATCAGAATCTGATTCGACTAATCGTTGAAATCAATTAACAAACAAATAGTTAATATCTTAACTTGTGCTATTTGGAAGAATTTTAAGCTTATGGAAAATTGGATTTACTAATGGCATCCAATGAGAATTTGAAATTTATGATAATTCAAACAATTTGATTGAATCTTTTCTTTTTCTTTTATCTTTTAGATTTATTATACTAATTTAGATTGTTTACATAAGTAAAAGAAATTCAAGGCTTTCAGATTATTGGATAAGTGAAAATATAAATAAGTATTCAATAAGTAAATCTAAAATGAGCACGAGGTTTTATGGGTTTCTCAAAAAATTTTAAAAAAATATATGAAATCAAAAAATATGAATTTTACGTTATTTTTCATAATATAGCGATATATGAATATAACTTCATTAGTAGTAAAAAGTCGCCTCCCCTTGGAAAGCAATGGCAACCTACCAAGATTATAATTGCCTAGACAACCTCTCCAAGCTAGCCGTTCGGAACCGGCGTTAAAAGTAGGTCCCGTATATCTGTGTAAAACAACTAAACACAGGTATATATGTGGAGAGAAGCCGACGCCCGCTTAGGGCATGGGACTCTAAGAAGAAGTAGTAAAAAATTTTATTTTAAAAACTTACCAAAAGGCCAATTTTGAATTCTCCCAAGGGCTTGGGTTCCTTCCTGCTGCAGTCTTGGCGGGCGAATGGGCCGAGGATTCAGACATCCAAAGGAAACGGACCATGGCGCGCTCTGAGCTCTGATAAAGTAAGGAGGGAATTATTAAGATTTGAAAACAAATAATTTCATTTAAAATTCAAGAATATTCATACTTCTGACTAGCAATGTTAAAAGAACGGGGGAGGTTTTTTTTTCATTTGGTATTTTTTCTCGAATTTATTGATATTTTTATTTTTCTTGCTTAAGTAAATTTTTTAACTAGTTTTTTTAAATTTTTGTCAATCGAAATAAACTTCTGAATCTTCAAATAAAAAAAAACATATTTTTTCTCTATGTAATTTTTTTATTTTTTTATTAAGAAAAATTTTTAAGAAAAAAATAAAAACCGACTTCAAAAAATTAAATGCAACAAATAAAATACACTAAAAGGTATAAAATAATTATTATCTTATTTAGTTACAACTAAACGACGAAATATTAACACGAAATTACTTTTTGAAGTCGGTGCCAAACATATACCTTTTATGAATCGCACTCGACGGATCTTACTTAGTACGTTTGGAGATATGCTCGCTGTATAGGTATAGTTTGTTTGGTACCGAGATTCAAAAAGTCAATTTCGTGTTAATATTTCGTCGTTTAGTTGTAACTTCATCAGATAATAATTATTTTATACCTTTTAGTGTATTTTATTTGTTGCATGTAATTTTTTTGAAGTCGGTTTTTATTTTTTTTTCTTAAAAATTTTTATTTTTCTCTTTTTAGTGATGTTATTAATAGTTGATCATATCATCAGAACTTGACCAAATTAATATGACACCATCCCTAAGACACCCCCCTTTCGGATAAAAAAAGAACCATCGAAATCGGTTCATAAACAAAGGAGGTTGGAGGTCTAAACAAACCTAATAAAAAAGGTCTAATACCTATGAAAAAAATCGAGCGAAAAAATGGGACTAATCGGAAGCTAGACTGGACCCAATGCAAAAAAATTTTTCAAAATTGGTTGACAATTGGCGGAGATATGAGGTAACATAGGCACAAAAAAAAAAAAAAAAAAAAAAATCAGTCGAATAGAGAGAACCTCCTCAGCTTTTTTGAAGTCGGTTAAAAAGAAATGCCGTAAACTAATGAAGTGAAAGGAAAATACTTGACTTTGATGCAAGACTCTTTTTGACTCCCAAACCAAAAGTGTAGAGGCAGAAAGAGCGTTTTCGGTCGCTGGCTAACTTACATATCGTCGCCTAAGGGCCGGTTGTATGTCGCTTTGTAAATGCTTTTTACAAGTGACAAAGGGTAGATGGTAAATGGAGGAGTAGGATGGCCAATCAGATGAAAGTGCCTGTCATCTGATTGGTCATCCCATCCGGCACAAGATGAATTTTAAGGTTTTACCCTTTGCCAAAGTTTAAAAGAGTTTACCAACCGACATAGAACTGGCCCTTAAGAGTAAACCTGCTAACTCACAACAAGGAAATTTTACAGGACAGAGAAAAAACAAACTAAATTTAATATTTTTGTTATGGAAAAAAATATTTTTCACATTTTTTTTCTACAACTTACGATCGTAATTTTAAGTGGCAGTTTTACTTGGACGATGCTGCAACTCTTTTTCTTTCGAATGGTATTAATATGTCATTTATGATAAAAAATGGAGTTAGCAGTTTCACACTCTAAGCCGACGATATATGTAGTTCTATAAGAAGTAGATTGGGAGATAACACAATTGATGCTATTTGTTTTTTAAAATCATTTTTCCAAAAAGAGAAGTGACTTAATTATTTAAAATACTTTTATAATCATTTTCAAATTTGATTTTAAATTAAATTTCATAAAATTTTAAATACCTACGCGGGAACCTGCGGAATCTCGCGGGATTAGCATCACCAATCCAGCAATCATCCGCTGCTGGATTGCAATCTCTAATCCGAAGTTAACTTCCATAAGCGAGTTAATGGGGAAGCCTGTAGGGTAGGCAGCCAGCAGCGAACTAGGGGAAGTACGTGCCATGGAGGGAGGGAAGCAAGCCAAGAGAAATGAAAGAAATTATTAAACATTTGGTACTTTAATCGGAAGAGAAGTTCAAGCTCAAACCATCTGAATTGCAGATTTTTAAAGAGAAAATCTCATCAAAATGAAAGACGTTTCGGCATCTATTTCTGAAGTTGTTTTCAAATTTATTTGAAAGACTAAGGGATTTTTTCGGTTTACAAGTTTACACTTCTCAGCTAGGCTACCTACCCAATTTGTAATGAAATTTGACAAAATCAGAATTTTTTAAAATCAAATGAACTTTTATCTCGAGATTTTAATAAATATAACTTTGAAAGACACAGTATACATCAAATTTTTTAATCAAATATTATGTTTTACAATCAAAAAGTATCAGTATGCCAGTGTAGAAATCATAGAAAAATATATACCATATACATATGTATATTAGGGTGGTCTTTATTTTGAGAATTTTCAAATTTTTACTCTGACAAGGGCTCATATGGTTCAAAATAAATAAATAAAATATCCCCCAAGTTTCAAGTCACTATCTCACTTATAACCTGTGCCCCCAACGATGTAAGTTTCTCATCTAACTAACATGAGGTTTTTGCCATTGAACGATCAATTTTTTATTCCGGCCAAAGTAATGGTTCAAAAAATTTGAAACTCTGTAGACTTTATCCTTATAATATTTGCTATCCGTCAGAATTATTACAGATTTTTAGCTATTATAATTTTGGAGTTACAGCTAGATAAAATACTGCTATATCTTAGTGTTACTAAGTTATAGACTCTAAAATAAAAAAATGATCTCTCAATGGCAAAAACTCCATGTTATTTAGATGAGAAACTTACATCGTTGGGGGCACAGGTTATAATTGAGATAGAGATTTGAAACTTGGGAGATATTTTTTTTTTATTTATTTCGAACTATATGAGACCTTGTCAGCGTAAAAATTCGAAAATACCCAAAATAAGAACCATCCTAATGTATATACAGTAAATACTATAATCTAGACCTGACTCTGAGCTCAATCGTCATTCCTCCTTTATTTAATTTAATAAAGAATAATGAAATAGAATAATTAAGTTTTTAGGAGTAAAGAAAAATAATTTTGAGAATTTCATGATCGTTCATGATTGCTATAATTTTTTTTTTAACTATTTGACCTTTTTTATTTTTCATTTTGAAATGTATTTGCGATTGGGGATTACTCCATTTTGGATCGGTTGTTTTTGATTTAGTGCAGGGGTTCCCAAACTTTTCTGAGTTTTTACAATTAAAATTTTTCCATGGAGTATGTAAAAGTACATACATATGTGCCCATAATTATGAAAGTAGACTAAGTCAAAAAATTCAAAAATTAGTTTTTTGATATTTTATGTTCCATCCATTTAAAAAGTACAGTAATAAGTTCTCGGTTTTGAAAAACCGCATAAAATTGAACCGTTAAGTGGATTTCTAGTTGTCTCAATATACAGAATTAGAATCTTGTTTATTTTAGAAAACTTTAAATATCTCGAAACTAACAATCAATAACTTAGACCACTTTCATAATTATGGGCACATATATTAAAACAAATATCGTAATTGGTCTCTCTAAAAACTCTTGTATTAGAATCGAAAAAAAAATATCTTGAGAATTAATAGTTTATTTTTCTATGAAAATAAAAAATTCAGACCACAGGGGGGGACCCTTTGTATACATGTCAGATTTTTGGGTGTCAATGTTAAATTTTTCGGTTTATGTATGTCTAATCGTAAGTAAGAGATAAAAATGAATAATAAATAAATTTTTAGCTTCTCACTTTGTTTTTTGTCTAGTTAGGCCCAATGTCTTGCATCAATTAATTATTATTAAGTTTCTAGGCGCTTCTACCTGTGAAGAGGCAGCTGTTCACCGGAGCGTAGCGGCGCACGAGTTTGGGAAACTATGATCTAGTGTGTTCCTTCTGTTTTCTCTGAAGATGCATTGTGATCTAAACATCTTTTGTAATTTTAATAAATTTCTAATAAGCCCAAACATTGTCACTATTAATAACATCACTAAAAAAAATAAAAAATAAAACCGACATCAACAAAATTAAATGCAACAAATAAAATAATAAGAACTCAAAAATAAAATAAAATGCACTAAAAGGTATAAAATAATTATCAAATTTAGTTACAATTAAACGATGAAATATTTACATGAAATCACTTTTTGAAGTCGGTGCTAAACAAACTATATAAACGAGCGTACCCGCCAATCGTACTAAGTAAAATTCATCGAGTTTGATTCATAAAATGTATATGTTTGGCACCGACTTCAAAAAGTGATTTCATGTAAATATTTCATCGTTTAATTGTAACTAAATTAGATAAATATTTTGTACCTTTTAGTGCATTTTATTTTATTTTGAGTTCTTATTATTTTATTTGTTGCATTTAATTTTTTGAAGTCGGTTTTATTTTTTTTTATAAAAATATAATTTTTATATAATTTCATTTAAATTGGGTAGGTAAACAATTATTTTTATAGAGAAATGTTTACGGAATTTAACAGAACAAAAGTCACATTGATACATAGATACATACATACATACAGGTGAAGCTAATATAAAGCGTGTAAAAAAGAAAAATTCTCATAATAAAATAATTCTAAAGAAAAGAATAAACTATTTGAATTATTTGATTTAAATCCTCGTGGATATTTAGTTAAAATTTAATTTGCCTTATGCTATAAGTCATTTTTATTTACAAAAATTGAAGAAGGTGAGATTAATAGGTCTGTTAGCAATAATTTGTTCAAGCATGTATTTTTTAATTAAAGGATTCTACTTTGTTAAATCTTCTTCTTTCAATGTATCTGATCGGGTTAATTAAAAATGTCATATAAAAATTATACTTCTCTCATACTTTCTTTTTATCTTAATAAAAGATTTATTAGACTATGAGAAAAAATCCTCTCGCGTTGAGCCTTCGGCTATTCATTCATTAATAAGCGGTCCCTGTAGTTAATTAAGGGAATGTTGAAAAACACTTCTTTTAGCTTTTAACTTATTTGGGCGAACGGCTTTTAGCCTGGCGTCGAGTAAGACGATTCCTTATGAGTTAATTTATCTGCCTTGCCAGGTAAAGAGCGAATGTAGGAGGGTTAATCACAGGAGCGTTACTTCTCGCCAAGTTTATCGACTTGAACTCGCGTTTAATTTTATAGCCCACCCATACTCTTGCCATGCCCGTAAAAATAAGTGCTTCTACCCAAGATCTCACTTTTCTGACTCAAAACCCGTATTTATCTTTCACTCATATCTTATCAAATCAGATTATATTTTTAGTTTTCACCCTAGCTGTAATTTTGCTTTCACTTATACTTGAAATATGTGTAATAGTGGAGCTGAACTTTCCTAAGTATTATAATTTCATTATTATAAAAAAGAGCTTTTCGTGCGTGCCTTCGGCACGCCCTCGAAGCTCGGCCCTCCGTGCTGTTGCCCTGACGGGCGGCGTCTCGGTCCAAAAATTGTATTCCTCTTAAAAAAACCACACTCCAAATGTATACCTGTAAACTCCCGAAAATGCATAGTCTCTTAAAATTTTCGCCTCATTTTTCATCCTGACACAGCTACAGAAATGAGGCTCTAGATATGAATCTGGAAGTATTTTTTTTCTATAATCTACAGCCTTGTGATAAATTTTTGTGTGGAAATAGATTTATTTAAATAAGTGGGATCGTGTGAGGAGGAGAATTATATTATATCATTTTTTTAAAATTTGGGATCGATAATCGATATAAGGCTCCAAATATTTATAAGAGATCAGGTGTTGTTTGTATGACAGGCTGCTCCAGTGTTTCTTAATTTAAAATCAATTGGAGTCTTTCATTTCAAAATTCGAGCTAAAATTACAATTATATTTCAAATTTGCCGCAAATATACCGACGGCATCAGCGCTCCCTATCAGCAGCATTACGTTAGCATTGCTGCAAATTAATCTGGGCTATTATACATATTATTAGAGAAAAAGTAAAACAAAAATTCAGATCTCGATACGCTTTCCTCAAATTTTAGCTATTTCGCAATTTTTAGTAAGCTGGAGAATAAGTTGAAATTTGACATGAATGGTGTAGTTTATTAATAAAATATTGTGACCCAAATATCAGCCATCAGTTAGCTCAGCCATCGACTCAGTTCAAGAAATTATTTTACGGGAAGGAGCCCAAATTTGATAAATTATATTTAAAAAAAAACAACTAAAAAACACACTTCTAAAAAGTACAAAAATCAAATCAATCAAAAAGCGTGGGGCGTAGAAACATCTACTTTTAATTAATTTCAACAAAGTTCCCCACTCTTTTTGATTAAATATAACATTTTTTTGCACTTTTTAGAAGCGTGTTTTTTAGTTTTTTTTTTTTTTTTTAATATAATTTATTTTTTTACTATTTAGTCTTAATTATTTTATAGAGAAAAGTTTGCGGAATTTAACAGAATGAAATGTATTTATTATTATTTTTTTTTTGAATATAATTTCATTTAAGGGTGGTCGGGTTAGGCTAGGGGTTAGCGTGGCAACCTGCTAACCAAGTGGACCCGGGTTCGAATCCGACTCGAGCTTTCAGGCTAAAATCTGACACCGGGGTAGAGACAAATTTTAAAAAAATAATAAGTAGTATCGTAAATTGGCTTATGGCTAGAAAGGCCGAAAACCAAAAAAAAAAAAAAAAATAATTTAAATTGAATAGGTAAACAATTATTTTTATAGAGAAATGTTTTGGGGAATTTAACAGAATAAAAGTCACATTAATAGATACTAGATAGATACATAAATACATACGGCGAAGCTAATATAAAAGCTTGTAAAAAATCAAATAGAATTTTATGTAGTAAAATTGATCGGAGTTGTTTATTAATATGAAAATATTGATACAAAAATTAATATTAAGTAAAATTTTTAAAAGATATTTTATATTAGATTTTCGGGGATTTACATTTTACATTTAATTTAAACCTGAATATTTCAGGTGAGGTTTCGAATTTGTCTAATTTTATGCATTTTTATACCTGGGAATTTTAAATTTTTTAAGTAAATAGCTCAATGCTTAAATCAGCCCTTCGTTTTGCAAATACAAATGATTTAGCACCAGAATGAATTTATTTCTACTCCCTCTTGAGTTATCGTTGGTTGAGGAATCTAAACAGGCCCATAGACAGATAGAAAAACAAATCATAATTAAAAAATATTTTTCTCCACGTTTCAGACATTTCAAAACACGAATAGGAAAAAATAAATTCAAAATTGTTGAATAAATCCAGAATACCAGCCCCCAGCGAAACATGCCAAGTGTAAATTTTTAATATCTAGTAAATATAATTTACATTAGCGGATTTATAAGGATATTATGATGCTGGAGCATCAGGCCCCGATCATTGGGGCATTTGGGATCCGAAATGTCGGCAGTAAAAAAAAAGTATGATAAATTAAAATATATCACATCTAACTAAATATTCTCCGCATTTTTATTTGAGAATTAATAATTTCTGGATGTCTCTATCTTCACATCATATATAATTCGTTTGAATTTTTTGTTTTTTAATTCATATAATAATAAGTCAGATATATATATATATATATATATATATATATATATATATATATATATATATATATATATATCAGTGGCGTGCGGTCCATGGGTGCTGTGGATGTGGCGCATCCCCCATATTCCAAAATGTCAAGACTATCTTCGGGTTATATTTAAAAATTTGTAAAATTTTAAAAACATTTTCAATAACACTAATTCATTTAAAGTTATATAAAATTTAAAATTTATGGAGGTTTTTAACGTTTTTAAATTTAAAGAATATAAAAAATTGATAGAGTTTTTCTTTAGGAGACGGACTGGTATAATATGCAATTGGATGTTGATGAAAGCAGTCCACGGTGGTTGTAAAAAAATAAGACTATAGAGGTTTTATTATTTTACATTTATTTGTTAAACCGACGTTTCGGAGATTTATTCTGTTAACATGTTAATCATCAATTGATTTTTACTTTATTTCTATTCGAGATGAAAATTTTTTATAATGTTTTTTTGGCATTGTCAAAGGAGACAGGAAGTAATTAAGATTTGAACTACTTTCATTGACTTTTTGTTACCCTGAAGAAGGAGAAAATAAATCTCCGAAACGTCGGTTTAACAAATAAATGTAAAATAATAAAACCTCTATAGTCTTATTTTTTTACAACCACCGTGGACTGCTTTCATCAACATCCAATTGAATATAAAAAATATTCCAGATTTCCTATTTTAGTCACTCAAGATTTCTTGTGGAAAATACATTGATTTTATGAGGTTAAAAAGTGAATTAATTTACATGTACTCGTCCCATGACTTTCATTTAAAATCTATAAGCTGCATTAAAAAAATTAATAGTGAAAGATGAAGTAAAAGATGTTTGGGCAAAAGTATTTACTTTAATGAAGTCCAATTGAATATTCTCCTCTCTCTAGATATAGATAACGAGTATCCTTTTGGTCCGAGTGCAAAAGGCCATTTCTAGAATAATAGAAATTAAGAAATTAATCTCTAATAGTCTGAAACAGGTCTGAACTTGTATTTGTCTTTGCAATACACCTTTAAAGAAAGAGAGATAGAAAAACAAATCATACTTAAAAAATATTTTTCTCCATATTTCAGACATTTCAAAACAGGAATAAGAAAAAATAAAATTGAAAATTGTCGAATAAACCCAGAATACCAGCCCGCTTGTCAAGCGAAACATTCCGAGTGTAAATTTTTAATATCTAGTCTGAATTATCATTTACAGTGGCGGATTTATAGAGATGCTTATGATGCCTGATCATCAGGCGCCCGATCATTCGGGACCCCACTTGGGATCCGAAAAAGCCGGCAGTTTTTTTAAGTTTAAGAAATAAAAATATATCACATCTAAATATTGGCCGCATTTTTATTTAAAGAATTAAAAATTTATGGATGTCTATCTTCACATCGTATATACATAAGTCTTTTGAATTTTTGTTTTTTAATTCATCTGCTAAATATAATTTTAATTCATGAACGATTTTTTTTTAATTTTATTGAACCAATTATTTTACATTAATTAATGTATACATTGTATTTGAGCTTCGACTTCGGAGATTACTTCTCCACCATCGGCTGTCCTTGATCATCTTTTTTAGTCCTTGTTTTTAATAAGAGGAAAAAACTAATTAAATAAAAAACCTCTTTTTTTATTTCTCTTCCATGAACGATTTATAAATTTTTATAAATTTTATTAAACCAATTATTTTACATTAATTAATGTATACATTGCATTTTTTGCTTCGATTCCGGCGATTACTTCTCCACCATCGAGTGTCCCTATTCATCTTTAGTCCTTGTTTTTAATAAGAGGAAAAATCTAGTTAGATAAAAAACCTCTTTTCCGATAATTATTTCAATTCCATTATTCCCCAATCAAGTCGATTGGGTTTTTCGTCCTTTTTCCATGAACAATTTTTTAACTATTTGTTATTTATATTCTTTTTCATTTTAAAATATACGTGAGAATTAGTCCCTTATAAATGGGGTCTTTTTAATCTACTATTCCTTCTGCTTTGTCCTTTTTTTTATTTTATTTATTTTAACCAATTTCTGATGAGTCAAATATTGGCGAAACTAGTATAATAATAGGCAAGTATAAAATCCTTAAATTTTATTATCTACAAAACCAAGTATGATATATATATAATTATTCAAGTATACAAACAATGAATTGCCAAATTTCATGAAATTCTTGAATTATATCCTCATTTCATTTACATTTAAATAAGATTTGTTTACTTTTATGAATTTATGTATACGCTATACAAATATATATATATAAATAATTCGAGAAAGAGAAAAGATCTCAATATCCGGTAATTACTTGCTAGACCTATAATCTTGTATTCAAAACACGCTTCAATAGAATTAACCACAATAGAGCAAATTCAGGAATGAGTAATAGTAAATCATAATCTCTATGTTAAATGTAATCCACACAAACGTACTCGTAGTGCATAGGGGTTGAAATGTGGGCAGAGGGTGCGGAAGTGAAACGGGGTGAACTAGAACAGAGAATCGAGCGATACAGTGGAAATTATGCCAGATCAATTATAAATATTTTAATCTCATTTCATTTCCTCTCTCAAACAGACGAAGTAATTGACACGATTAAGAGATTTCCGCTCCTTTCCATCAGATTCAATTAGAATCCAATATTGATTCTATTTAGTATTTTAGAAAGAGCCGGTTATTATTTTAAGTACCTGAAATCAATTAACATGCAAGTACCTACTCAGAATTTTTTCAGAAGGGTCTAAAATTTTTTGTACAAAAAATCTTAATGATTTAAACTACTTTCTCTTATATTCAAATCTATACCTATTAATAAAATAGAGTTTTCGGTAGGTTGGTCTGACCGGAAAATTTACTTAGTTAATTATGGGGCATTTTACGCCAAATCGGATAGTTTGAAAAATTTTAATTTTTGATTTCCTTCATTTTTTGACATTTTTTAATACCGATCAAAAAACTCTTCCTGGTAAATTTTGAAATTTTTTGATCATTCGTATTTAAAAGATATCAAATTTTCTGTTTTTTGCTCAAAATTTCTTCAAAAATGGTCCAAATTCAATTTTTTTTGTTTAAATTTTTGTTTTTTTAAATAACTTACTTTTTAGAAAAAAAAGAATAAAATTATTTAACGTGTTTTTAAATATGCAATTTTTGAGTTTGAAAATTTTAATCTTGTTTTTGAAAGTGTATATATCCTTAGATTTTTTTGATAATTTTTTATTTTAAAGTTCTATTTATTCTACAAATTTTAAGACCGTGTTGATAGTGGTCCTATGATAATTACTATTTTTTCCGATTTTCGTTTTTTACTTTTTTGATTTTGATTTTCTTTCATCAAACTAAAATACTAATTATTTATTTTAACCTGTTAACGATAAAAATCAATTAAAAATAACTAAAAAAGAAAACTCAATACCAAAAAGTGGTTTTAAAAATGGTTAATACCAAATAAAATTTTTCGAAATTTTCAAAAATCGAAAAAAATAGTAATTATCACAAAACCAATATCATCTCGGACTTAAAATTTTTAGAATGTGTAGAAAATTAAAATAAATAATTATCAAAAAAAAAATCGAAGAGTGCATATAGTTTCAAAAACAGGATTAAAATTTTCAAACTCAAAAATCACATATAAAAACACTTTAAATAATTTTTGTATTTTTTTCTAAAAAGTATGTTAAAAAACAACAATTTCAAAAAAAATAAATTGTATTTGGACCATTTTTGAATAAGTTATGAGCGAAAAATCGAAATTCGATATCTTTTGAACTGATGATCAAAAAATTTCAAAATTTACCAGGAAGTGTTTTTTGATGGTTACTAAAAAATGTCAAAAAATGAAGGAAAACAAAAATTAAAATTTTTTAAACCGCCCGAGTTGGCGTGGAATGATCTCATAAATACTGTCAGAAGCTACGCGCCGAAGCCAAAATTTTGGGCCGGGTGGGGCAAAACTGCTCTGTCCCAAATTATTATCCCGACCAAAATTATTTGAATTAAGCGATTTTTTTCTTTTTACTGCATTGTTAAAAATTCCTTGTCTAATTATACTAAAAAAAATGGAAATACTGGCCTCAAAACTTTTTAATAATTTTACATACCAGCATTGTAATCTAATCAAAATATGAAATTTCATAATAATCCCTTCAGCCGTTTTTAACTGAATCGTGAGCAAGATTTGAGCGGAATCCAGGAAAACATACAGACAAACAGACACGAATTTTGTTGAGGATGTTTTCGTTCATAACTTTGCTTGAAACGTGTGCAACCAAAATTTGGCGTGATTTGGACCAATGTACAGACAAAGCATTAATTTTATCGATTTTATACATATAGATTTACAATTTTTTTAACAGTGTAGGTAGGCATGGTGTGCATTAAAATAAACAAAATAGGTTACTTTTTCTTTGATTAAACCATTTACCGACTTAAAGAGCGGTCTACCAATCATATAAATAAAAATACAGACAGTTGTGGGACTGTCGGTAGAAGCTTTGCTTCTTCGTCATTGATTACAAATAATAAAATAATAAAAAAAAAAATATTGAATAAAAAAAAATCAATTATAATAATGAAATAAGAAGATGTCGGAAACAGAATTTTTTTCAAATAATAAATTTATTGCAAATTATAAATTTATAAATAAATTATAAAAAAATTTACAGAATATGTATTGAAAAATATGTAAACAATTGAAATCTATTGTGTTTGTATCATAGAAACTATAGGTTTGTGATAACTGAAATAAGACACGAAAATTTGTGATTCAATATTTTGCATGAATATCTTGAAAAACTGCATCAATGGTGGTTCAATATTTAGTTGTAGATGTTTTAATTGTCTCCATAAATGTGGCCCAACTAAGCGGGTTCTAACCGGCTTATAAATTGGAGTAAGCTCTTACAGGTGCCAATTGTTGCAGATCTCCTATCAAAATAATATCTCCTTTTCCGAAATCTGTAGAGTGGTTTCCAGTAATTTGTTTTAATCGCAAATCAATTTTATATAAAAGTTCCGCACTAATCATACTTATTTCATCAGATGATGAGTACTTTGACATATCTAAAAAGCGATCTGTACAAATGCAATGTTTCGGACGATAAAGGCAACAAGTTCGAAATAGATATTCTAAGGGCCGGTTGTATGTCGCAAAGTAAATGCTTTTTACCACTAACAAACGGTAGATGATAAATGGAGCCACTGGGATGGCCAATCAGATAACAGGCACTTTCAGTGCGCTTAAAGAAGCAAATCTTCAAAAAAAAAAACCTAAAAAAGGTACTCATTTTCCAAAGTTTCTTGTTTTTTTTCCTTTTGATTTTGGTTAGATGTAGATGGTGAGATAGGGGGGGAGATGGGGTCGTGGTCCCCCTTTGCCTCCCCCCCCCTGGCTACGCCACTGTTCAGAAGAGTTCATTTCTCTTCAGAAATGGAACGCAAATGTGAATTTTAAAGAGTTATTATTATATTATTATTTTTAATTATTATTGGCGCGTCGGCTACGAGACCATTGACGCCACTATGATTGTTTTAGTTATAAAGCTCAAGATTATTAAATTATTAGATAGCTAATAGATAGAGAGGTAAATAAATAAAAAAAAAAAAACAGGAATAGAATATACGTATAAAAGCCCCATACAAGCACCCTTTAAATGTATTTTAATAGGTCTATCTCTGAAAGATAATTTTTTATATTACCCACACAATCCTCCCCCTCTAAGATATCCCTCGAAAAAATGTCATTCTCAACTCGTTGATCTCTATACAGAGGACATTCAAACAGTATGTGAGTTACATTGACCAACTAATCACAGGAGATGCACCAGGGCGGATTTTCTCCCCAAAGAATGTGTCCATGTGTTAGATAACAATGTCCGATTCTTAGACGAGAAAGAATCACCTGTTCTCTTCTAGAGAGATTTGATTTTTGGAGACCTGTTATTTGAGGCAAATATTTCCTCAATTTGCTATTGCTAGTTTGTTGCCATTGGTTTTTCCAATTTTCTATTATATTTGATTTAATGAATGTTTGGATATCCTCGTATATATATATATAAGTTAAAGTCAATCCCTTCTTTTAAAGCCTCATGTTTAGCGAGGACATCCACTGATTCATTGCCGCTTATTCCAACATGTCCTGGTACCCACATGTAGGCTATATTTGTCCCTCTTTCATATAATATTTTGTATAAGATGTGGATTTGTTGCAAAATTGGATTATATGATTCGATGTTTTCCAAGGCTTTCAGACATGAGATAGAATCTGTACAAATAACGATGTTTCCACTGATATCTCGGCCAGTTATATAGAGAAGCGCCAAATAAATAACCTTCAGTTCTGCCACAAAAATGCTCGATTAACCAGCTAACCTATAATATTTTTACTTTATCCAATGCGAAGCATGGGTAAAGTATTGTAATCGCTCTCGCGCCAAGCGGGACTTCAAAGGGTCCTCAGGTAAAGACTACGGAACCCATGGACTCAATTAAGGTCACAAATTGTAGTATTCAATTAGGTTGAATTTTAGCACGTGACGATTTTGCCAAAAATTACCAGGGATCTCGTCGAGAGGCCAAAAAGTGCCATTTTTTTAGTAGTGCGTGGGGATGTATGTTTTTTTTTTTTTTTTGTTTCGTGGATGGGGGGAATCTTCAAAAGACGCACCTGTAGCCCGTACTACAGGGCAGTGTGGGACTCTTACCGCACTAAACCCTACCACCCTCTTCAGCCTTGTTTGCTCCCCACGGGACCGCCGTCAGGCATTACATCGTGGGGAGAGGCCTTAGCTGTTATAACCAGCTCCTACTCCAATGGTCGAGTTTGGGACTCTATCCTCCTCAGTTCCTTCATAATCTTAGCTGTGATGCTAGCAACTAATTTCCAGTTATCTTGAGATTCTAGCATAAGCCCTACTATCGTTTCCGGCGTCGGGACTTCATCAAACTGTTGACGCAGCTCTTCGCGTTCGCTAGAAAAGCGAGGACACTGGAAGAAAACGTGTTCGACGTTTTCCTCCTCCAAATCACAAGTCGGGCAAACAGGTGAATCTATCAGCTTAAAGCGGTGGAGATATGACCTAAAGCACCCGTGCCCAGACAAAAACTGTGTGAGGAAGTAATCAACGTCTCCATGATTTCTTCCCATCCACCTCACAATGTCACGGATGACCCGGTATGTCCATCTTCCCTTCTCTGACTGGTCCCAACGCAGTTGCCACTCTAGCATAGAGTCGGCTTTCACATTTGTGGCCTGTCCTATATCACAGCGGTACAGCTTCTGGCGTTCCCTAGCTACAATGTCTACCGGCATCATTCCTGCTATCACGCAAGCCGCATCATCGGACACCGTACGGTACGCAGAAATTACCCTCAAAGCACTCAAGCGATAAACCGAAGCCAGCATCCGCCTATAACTGTTGATATTGAGCGCTTCAGCCCAGATTGGCGCCCCATACAGCATCACGGATTTTATCACTCCAGCCAACAGAAATCTCCGACTGGACCTCGATTCTCCCCAGTTTGGCATTATTATTATTATTGGGGATGTATGTATGTATGTATGTATGTATGTTATCGTTTTTTTCGTCCACGATTTTTTCCACACCTTTGCACCGATTGAAATGAAATTGAAAACCTACCATTAGTTTAACAAAATGAAGCGCTGATTAGTTTTTGGTACATATCGGCCCACAAACATTAGTACTTTATTTCAGTACTTTTTTAGTTTTTTCTAAATATCTTGAAAATGACTTAACCAATTTTGATGAAATTTAAAATCCTAATTAAGTACCTTGGGGACAACAAAAAAGGTTAAATAAAGTTTTTAGTAAAAGTATATTTTAAAGTACTTTACTCTAGAGTAAGATTGTACTTTTTTTTAAATTCCTTATTTTACCAAAATTTAAAAAAAAAAAACTTTAAAATTTATTCATTTGATCGGTAATATAGCTCATTTAAACTTGTTTAAGTAAGAATGGTTAGGCTTCTCGCTGTGAAATGATAAAAATTTGGGAGGAAATTTTATAAGTAACCATAGCAACTGCGTTGTTTTTTTATCCGTTACCTTTGCTGAAGACATGGAGGTATCGAGTTAAAATCAAAAATAGTGATTGATTCTGATCTAATACTTGAGGAATAACCATTCTATATTGGATTTTTGACGTTTCGGTTTTTATTGGTAACCATTGCTGAAGACATGGAGGTATAGAGTTAAAATCAAAAATAGTGATTGATTCTGATCTAATACTTGAGGAATAACCATTCTATATTGGATTTTTGACGTTTCGGTTTTTATTGGTAACCATTGCTGAAGACATGGAGGTATCGAGTTAAAATCAAAAATAGTGATTGATTCTGATCTAATACTTGAGGAATAACCATTCTATATTGGATTTTGACGTTTCGGTTTTTATTGGTAACCATTGCTGAAGACATGGAGGTATAGAGTTAAAATCAAAAATAGTGATTGATTCTGATCTAATACTTGAGGAATAACCATTCTACATTAGGTTTTTGACGTTTTGGTTATTATTGGTAACCATTGCTGAAGACATGGAGGAAACGGCTTAAAATCAAAAATAACAATCGATTCTTATCTAATACAAGCGGAATAACCTTATTGACTTCCATTTTTGATGTTTTGACTACTAATGGCAACCTCTGATAACGTAGAATCGACTAAAATCAAAAAGACTAAATTTTTTTGGTAAACAACTCAAGCTTGAGTTGTTTGCCATAAATGAATTTAGTCTTTTTGATTTTAAGTCGATTCTTCCACGTTATCAGTAGAGGTTGCCATTAATAGTCAAAACATCAAAAATGGAATGCAATAAGGTTATTCCGCTAGTATTAGATAAGAATCGATCGTTATTTTTGATTTTAAGCCGTTTCCTCCATGTCTTCAGCAATGGTTACCAATAATAATCGAAGCGTCAAAAACCTAATGTAGAATTGTTATTCCTCAAGTATTAGATGAGAATCGATCACTATTTTTGATTTTAACTCGATTCCTCCATGTTCTCCAGCAATGGTTACCAATAATAACCGAAACGTCAAAATTCAATGTAGAATGGTTATTCCTCGACTATTAAATGAGAATCGATCATTATTTTTTTACTTAAAGTCAACATGAACTGCAAATAGCAAGTGATATCTGATTAATAATAAAGGAATAGACATATTAATATTTCAAATGAATTTGGATAAAGATTAGCAACGATCCGTTGCAGTTTATTTTATATTATTCATAAGAAATGCACACTCCACTCTATTATTTATTTTTCGAGCCATCGGTAAATATAATGCTGTATCCTAGAAAAAATTTATTTACCATTTCATTAAATAGAATTCGATATGTCAAAGGATTGATTATTTGTTTTTTGGAATTGGCAAGCTGTAGAAAGATTTTTGGTTTAGGTATTGTCCATGGTGGAATTGGAAAGTTTATAATCTCCGTAATGAGATCTAATTTATTTTTATATATTTCGATGGCTTCTTTGTATCTGAGATTAAAGGGGGATGTGCATTTCGGGCGTTCCCGGTATAAATTTATTAATGGGGTTTTGAAGACTTGGCAGTGTGCTGGGTGGGAGGAGAGAGATCTCATCTTAGCAAAATTATTACTTCCCAGGTTTTCTTAGAATGTTTAGGGGTGGTTCTCCAGTTTCAGCATTTAAACTAGTTAAAGAGTTAAGCTCAAAAACTAAAGACTCAACTTATGTCAATAGATGTCAAGCAGGGTGAATTCGCTTGATTTGCCATGCAATTATTAATTCTAAATATTTCAAAGAGATGTCAGGGCTCATTGTGATGTTCGCCACACATCTTTCGTTCCAGGGCGATTATCTCAAGGAAGCCCAAAATTTCTCTGTTGAACCTAGTTTGGGAGTCAGTGATCCAGTATCGTATAATTTTAAGTATCTTTAGAGTATTATTTGAATTTTTAATTTGATTTATAATGAAGAAATTATTAACATTTTCGTGTAATTTTAAGATTCAATCATAATTTTAATTTTAATCATTTATTTAAAATTTTCTATGTTTATTAAAAAAGACTTTTTAATAAACTTAAATTCCTAAGTTCTATATTGAAAAAAAAGTTTGTTAATTACTCATCAAAGTACTTTTATTATAAAATTATTCAAATCTTTTAAGAAAGCCAAAAAATAAGAGATTAAGCTCTTTTCTGAATTAAAAAAAATGTAAATATATTTAATCGGATGACACTTTATTAGCTTTGAAGGAATCTTAAATCAATAATTAGATTTTTAAAGTAAGACATCAAACCTTTCATTCATTAAAGTAGAAAAATAATAAAATATTGACATATGTTGTCGATTATGTATAGAAACACGAGATTTTAAGTTTGAGCTCTTCGGATATTTTTACAAGCAATGGAGCAAGAATTAAAGAGAGCAAAAGCGAGGTACGAAAATTGAAATCTATTCGAGAATTGAGTTTTCACCGGATATACCTAAACGTTTTAAATTTCACTAAATTCAATAAGACTTTTAATCATTGGGGTGTCATGGTTTATCATTAATATTTAGAATATATGCAATTATACATTACTTTAATACATGTTTAACAGTTGTTCATATTTAGATTTAATTACCCTAGTAGCACAATGTTTCAAACTATATAGTAACTATATAGATTCTCAAAATCTATATAGGCACAATATAGTTACTATATAGTTTGAAACATTGTGCTACTAGGGTAATTAAATCTAAATATGAACAACTGTTAAACATGTATTAAAGAATTCTCAAAATCTATATAGGCACAATATAGTTACTATATAGTTTGAAACATTGTGCTACTAGGGTAATTAAATATAAATATGAACAACTGTTAAACATGTATTAAAGAATTCTCAAAATCTATATAAGGCACAATATAGTTACTATATAGTTTGAAACATTGTGCTACTAGGGTAATTAAATATAAATATGAACAACTGTTAAACATGTATTAAAGAATTCTCAAAATCTATATAGGCACAATATAGTTACTATATAGTTTGAAACATTGTGCTACTAGGGTAATTAAATATAAATATGAACAACTGTTAAACATGTATTAAAGAATTCTCAAAATCTATATAGGCACAATATAGTTACTATATAGTTTGAAACATTGTGCTACTAGGGTAATTAAATATAAATATGAACAACTGTTAAACATGTATTAAAGAATTCTCAAAATCTATATAGGCACAATATAGTTACTATATAGTTTGAAACATTGTGCTACTAGGGTAATTAAATATAAATATGAACAACTGTTAAACATGTATTAAAGAATTCTCAAAATCTATATAGGCACAATATAGTTACTATATAGTTTGAAACATTGTGCTACTAGGGTAATTAAATATAAATATGAACAACTGTTAAACATGTATTAAAGAATTCTCAAAATCTATATAGGCACAATATAGTTACTATATAGTTTGAAACATTGTGCTACTAGAGTAGGTTTATTGCAAAGAAATTATAATATTAAAAAAGTATAAAAATATCTATTTATTATTATTTTATTTTTTCCGAAAAAAAATTATTTTAAATTTCTCTTGAAAGATTTTTCTCGAAAGCATGAAAGTTAATCTGGTCTTATTTCTATTGATACGGATTCATTTTATTTTAGATTAGAAATACAATTATTAAGGCAAATCTATAAAGAAAGAAATATTTCCAATTGAAAGGCGCGTCCCTAGAATAATTCTAGTAAAAATAATCGATTATTTTTAAAACAAATTTTGAGTTGAGAGTGACTTTCTCCTAACATTTAGTTAATAAAATCAATTCAATATAACAGACATCAAATGTTCTAAGGCTAATCTATAGGAGAGCCTGTAGGGTAGGTAACCTGGAGTACTGCAGGCGAATATAAAAAAAATATTCCAGATTTCCTATTTTAATCACTTCGGCTTTCTTGTGGAAAATACTTTGATTTTATGAGGTTAAAGAATGAATTAATTTACATGTACTCATCCCATGAAAAAAAATTAATCGTGAAAGATGAACTAAAAGATGTTTGGGCAAAAGTATTTGCTTTAATGAAGTCCAATTGAATAGTCTCTCTCTCTCTCTCTCTATAACGAGTATTGTTTTGGTCCGAGTGCAAAAGGCCATTTCTAGAATAATAGAAATTAAGAAATTAATCTCTAATAGTCTGAAACAGGTCTGAACTTGTATTTGTGCCTGTAGGGTAGGTAACCTGGAGTACAGCAGGGAGTATGCACGCCCAAAGAGGTAGAGAAGCAAAATTAAGTCAAGTATTTATGGAATCTGTGGACGAAAACGAATTAGGAGACCCTATACTCAGGTCAGAATTCGAGACAGCTTTGAAGGAACTAAAAAATAATAGAGCACCCGGAATAGACAATATACAAGCTGAAATCCTAAAGAACTCTGGAGAAAAGGCACGTGACAAACTTTTGAACTAATTAGCAAAATCTATAAATTGGGAATCATCCCAAAAGATTTCGAAAAAAACAAAATAGTCACACTTCCCAAAAAGACAGGCGCGGATAAATGTGAAAATTTCAGGACCATTAGCCTAACCTCACATGCCTCCAAAATCCTAACCAAAATAATCCAAAGAAGAATAGAACAAAGAGTTGAAGAAAATCTGGGGAAGACCAGTTCGGCTTTAGAAGAAACAGAGGCACCCGAGAAGCAATTCTCTCCTTAGACTAATAATAGAAAGGGCTTTTATCAGGGAAGAATCTGTCTACATCGGATTCATAGACCTAGAAAAAGCATTCGATAACGTCAATTGGGAAATTATGTTTAAAATATTAAAACAGGCGGGAATAAAATTCAGAGAGAGAAGACTAATCTACAATCTATATCAAAACCAGACGGCAATTATAAATATTGGTGATGAACAAGAGAAGCCAAAATAAAAAAAGGTGTAAGACAAGGATGTGTGCTGTCACCCATGATTTTCAACTTATACATAGAAGAAGCGATTAAAGAATTCAAAGACAAAATTGATACAGGTATAGAAATCCAAGGTCAAAAGATCGCTATGTTAAGATTTGCCGATGACATTGCCCTTCTAGGAAGCAATAAAAAAGAATTAGAGGACGCCTTGAATGGAATTAACCAAATCCTAATAGAAGAAATCAAAATGAAAATAAACAAGAATAAAACCAAGGTCCTAGTATGTACAAAAAAAGAACAAACGAGACAGGAATGCATCAAAATTAACCAAGAAAACCTAGAAGGAGTTAAGGAATTCCGCTACCTAGGAAGTAAAATAACATGGGATGGGAGGAGCAAAAAACGAAATTAAATCAAGAATTGCCCAAGCAAAAATGGGGTTTAATTCAAAACAAAAACTACTATGCTCCTCCTCAATCAGCTTAGCAAACAGGAAGTTGCTATTGAAGACATATGTATGGAGCATAGCCATGTACGGGTGTGAAACCTGGACAATTGGAAAAGCGGAGAGAAAGAGATTGGAGGCTTTCGAAATGTGGTGCTACAGAAGAATGATGAATATCAAATGGATGGATAAAATCACAAATGAAGAAGTTCTTGGAAAAATCGGAGAAAGAAGAACCTTGTGGAAGAGTCTGAAGAAGAGAAGAGGTCAGATGATGGGGCACACACTGAGACATGGGGGACTGCTTAGGGATATCTTGGAGGGGGAGGTGGGAAAGAAAAGGGGAAGGGGAAGACCCAGATTAGAATATTTCAACCAAATAATTGGGGATATGGGATGCCAGACATTTAGAGAGGTTAAACAGCTGGCGGAGGACAGAGTCGAGTGGAGACGGATTGTTGCATCAAACCAGTCTTAGGACTGTATACTCAATGATGATGATATTTATGGATCCTAACAAAATCACTTGTGTAAAAAAAGACCAAGTTCGATTAATAAAAACTCTTTGACAATAAAGTAGTGAGATCTAATGTGCTGCCAATTTCATCATCATCAATTTATTAAATGAGTCGAGAATATAGCAACTTCAATTAAAACGCATGTTTTTCATTTTACATGTCCATTTATATATTTTTTGATTTCACATTTTTAGTTGAAATTAATTTCCTAAAATTTGGCTTTCACCTATAATGTTATGTATGTCACGAATTATGATACCATATCATGAGATCATAATAAGAGAGGATGTAAGGGCTAAAAGTGAGAGGTAGTGGTCCTATAATAATAATAAATTATTTAATGCGTAAATGCAAAGAATTAGGAAAATAGTTTCAACTAAAAATGTGAAATCAATAAATGGACCGTTTATTTTGAAATTGGTTCAAGTCCATTTTGTTATTTCGAAATATATATAGGTATATGATTGGAGTAATTTTTGGAGACGTACTGATAATTGAAATTGAAGTGGATATCGATGAGGCAGTCAAAAAAGAAGAAGATAATTTACACTATCTTTTTATTCATAAAACCGACGTTTTGAGGCTATTCCCTCCTTCCCAGGGTTTTGAAAAGTCAGTGAAAGAAATCTAATGCGACATACCCCTCTGTCTCCTCTTTCAGTGGCAGTAACAATAACATATTGTATTTCATTCTCAGCAGAATTATAATACATTAATATTATACATTATAATTCTGCTGAGAATGAAATACAATATGTTATTGTTACTGCCACTGAAAGAGGAGACAGAGGGGAATGTCGCATTAGATTTCTTTCACTGACTTTTCAAAACCCTGAAGAAGGAGGGAATAGCCTCCGAAACGTCGGTTTTATGAATAAAAAGATAGTGTAAATTATCTTCTTCTTTTTTGGACTGCCTCATCGATATCCACTCAATATATACCTAGGTATTATTTCTATTTACATAAATCCATATATTTACCATATATTCATGAGGATAATGTACTCCATTGACTGTGATTTTATAAATATGTAAAGAACATATCTATGTCTACTAAAGCTAGCCTTAACACATTTTTTTTCAAAATTGAACTCCTACCAATTTTAAAATAAATGGTCCAAACATGTGTTTTAAAGGTTTCACATTAAGATATAAAAAAATAAAACGAATTTATTTTTAGAGAATCTTTAATCTCGATATATATATTTCGGGTGACTAACCCATCTTCAGGAGATACAGGAAGTAACTGATCTGAATAAGTCGAAATTAAATACAAGTCAATGGTAAAATTTATTTTTTTAAGATAACAAAAGAGTAAATATTTAAAATTAGTGGAGGGAGAAAAGGTAGGAGGTCTACTTTGGATTAATTTTGAATGGCCTTTTGAGAAAAGAGGATTTCAAATTTGAATACAACTCAATGCTAAAATTTATTTTTAAGATAACAAAGGGGTAAATATTTAAAATTACTGGAGGGAGAAAAGGTAGGAGGTCTACTTTGGATTAATTTTGAATGGCCTTTTGAGAAAAGAGGATTTCGAATTTGAATACAACTCAATGGTAAGATTAATTTTTAAGATGACAAAAGAGTAAATATTTAAAATTCGTGGAGGGAGAAGTCTATTTTGTTTAATTTTGAATGGTCTTCTGAGAAATGAGAATTTACACACAAAACAAATTTGCAAATATTTAAAGAATGTAATCAATGATTGTACTTTTTTTAACTTCTAATTGATTATTTAGTATATTCGTTTTATTTGAGAGAGCTAATTTTATTTCAGTTGACTCTAAAAAATCTAAACGTAAGCCCTTTCTTTCGAAATGTAACGGAACTAGGTGGCTAATAGAAGAGGTGTGTTTATTCAAATGTAGATGATTGGCGAAGGTAGAAGTTGATTCCATATTAATATCATCTGATCTGCTGAGACTATTAAAGGCTCTTTCATGTTCCGAGTAGCGAGTTCTAAAAGAGCGTCCAGTTTGTCCTATGTAGATTGTGTCGCAATTATCACAAGTCAATTTATATACCCCTGATTTATCTAATATATCGAGATTAAAGATTCTTCAAAAATAAATTCGTTTTATTTTTTTATATCTTAATGTGAAACCTACCAAGTATTTTTATCCAATAATTTTGAAGTTGCTATAATCTTGACTCATTTACTAAAATGATGATGTTAAACTGCAGATTAGATCTCACTCTTTTTTTGGCAAACGGTTTTAATTAATCGAACTTGGTCTTCTTTTACACATGAGTTTTTGTTGGGATTCCTACTTACAGAAATTGGAATCTAAAGGGTGCAAAAAACAGATTCAAATCAATATTTTTTTTATTCGTTTGGAAAGTATAGGATCAAACGATACATTTATTTATCTTGATATAAGCATTTTTAATATTTTTCAAGATTTCATCCATAAATAAAACTCAAATAAATATTTTCGATTTATTTATTGAAATGATCTCAAATAAAAAGACAAAAAAACCCTACCAAATAAAAAATTTAATTAAAAGATGGAAGGATGAAATAATAAATTAAAAGAGAAACTATTTTAAATATATGAAGTAGATAGACTAATAGAATACAACTCATACACAGACCCAGATCCATGCAGACTTTGATTTTGAATAGAATTTGATTTTATATAGGAATATTAAACGTTCGAATAATCAAATTCATTAATATCTCTAAATATATTTTTTCCTATCTTAATTAAACCATCAGGGGAAACTCGTGGATTTGTTTATTTTTTTCTTATTTTTTTTTACTCGGATTCTTTAATCTAATAAATCCTTAATTAATCGAAATCCTATTTTATATATTAAAGTTTTCAGATATCAAGATTTAACTAGGATTGAAAAAAATAAATATAACTTTAATAAAATATGAATATAATTTTTAAGAACTTGGTGTCGGTTCTAGGTGATACATTTTAAATAAGAGTTGATTAAACTACTAGATAGGTTTCACATAAATAAAACAAATATATTTTATGAGTTTTATCTTGATATATTTCGGGTTATCAACTCCATACGAGGTGTTCTATTTAAAAAAGTAAAGTTGCTACGACTTTTCGATGGAAGCCGAAACGTCGCAATGCTGAAAATATTTTAGATCGATAGAACAGGTAAGAAAATGTAAGGTGCTAAATTTTCAGAAAAATCCTGCGTTCCGTTTTCCATAAACGTCTAACGTGTCATCGACCGTGAATCACCCTGTATATCCTAACAAAATCGATTAGTATATATCTTGTTTAAAAACGCGATCAAAAACAATTCTCGTTAATATGTTAATTATTCTTTAATATATTAATTAGAAAATTATTTTAAAATATTTTTTGGAAAACTATTATTTACTATGAGTTATTCCCTAGGTCACTTGTTTCACGTGTTCTTACCCACAAGTGACCTAGTGAATAATTCATAGTAAATTAATAAAAAAATTTACTTTTCTTTTATTTAATCAAATTTTTGCCTTGAGTGAGGTTTGATCTCAATCCTTACACTCTAAAGCCGGATTCACATTATGCTGACGTTTCGCGTTAACACGTAAGCTGACGTTCTCGGCGGCGCGTGTTAACAGGTCAGCGTCAGGCGGGGTGTGCACACTAAGCTGACGTGTTAAGTCGTCAGTTGTTCTTCGGTTGCTTATACAGATAGGAATACATTGAATAGGAATGGATAGGAGACTTATGGATGGATAATCCAAATGAATAAAAAATTAAATATGGAATTTAAATGATAATTGACTGCTTTATTAAATTTGATCCCCTATACAAATAATAAAAGGAATTCTAACTAATAATAATCATATTATTTAATTATTAAATTAATTTAAATATTTGAATTCTTAAATTTGATACCTCTTATTATTAATTACAGATGCAAGGCCCGCCTTCGGCTGCCCTTCTTGTAGCCAGGGGGCACGCCCCCTGGACCCCCAACCCACGAACCCCACCCTCATACCCCACTACCACCCACCACACCCCCGAACCCCACCCATCACCTCCCACCCCCGCACCATGCACCCGTGTCCAACCACGCCCCCTGGACCCCCAACCCACGAACCCCACCCTCATACCCCACTACCACCCACCCCACCCCCGAACCCCACCCATCACCTCCCACCCCCGCACCATGCACCCGTGCCCAACCACCCCGCACCACCCCACTACGCCTCTGGACACTTACCTGAACCCCGCACTCCACCCTGCACCACCCCACCCCCCACGATCCCCGGACCCCGAAAGTTGTCAGAAATCACATTCCCTACAACTTTGCTTATAATAAAATTTGCCGTAAAGTTAATAGTTTAGGAGTTATTTGATAATTTTCATTCGTGCGCCCCCAAACCCCTTTCTGGGGTTAAAATATCAAAACGTTATATAGCTAAAAACGCAAGTTAGAAGACATCTGATGTAAATATGAAATTTCATAATAATCCCTTCAGCCGTTTTTACGTGAATCGTGAGCAACTTTTCGGAAACGGCAGAAACATACAGACATACAGACAGACATGAATTTTGTTGAAGGTGTTTTCGTTCATAACTTTGCTTGAAACGTGTGCAACATAAATTTGCCGTGATTTGGAGCAATGTACAGACAAAACCTTAATTTTATATATATAGATGAAAATTAAAATTCATAGATAATTAACATCTCTTATTTATTTGAGTAAATAGCCTTCTCTGAGCTCTTCTTCCATGTTCATCATGGCTGACTGCCTGACGAGTTCTGGGAATGTGATATTTTAGAGTGACGCGTCAGCGAACGAGTTGTGTTGCGACTAGTCACAACACGACACGCCAGCCTAATGTGCACACTACTATAATTAAAATAATTGATTATTTTTTTTTGCACTCCTCAGCTGACGAGTTAACACGTCGTCAGCGTAGTGTGAATGCTGCTTAACACCGTCACGTCATCAAGATTATCGATGATGAAGGAGACAGGCTACATACATACCAGGCCCCCTAAATTACAAGTTACACGCTCACGCTTTTATATTTTGTCATGGGAGTTAGAAATTTTTTTTAACTTTTGGAGAATGGAACTTCCTTGCTGCGTCCATTTTTCCTGCATCAGTCTTTCAAGAACCGGATTAACTCGGAACCTGAAATTCCTTTCTATCATCCTTCTTTTCACTAAGCAAAATATAATAAAACATACCAAGCACTGAAAAATTCTCACTTTACCCCCCAAAATGTGTATTTATTCTTTTCTTGAGGCATTCTTTGTAAAAACACCACTTATGAAAAAACAAAACGTTTCAGTAGAAGAAAAAGCGAGGGGTGAACCGCGATTGGAATTTGGTGTACACGTCTTTGGTATTATGTGGAATTATTTTGGAATTTATTAGGTAATGCCCTTTCATCTATTGTCTTCTACTTGGAAATGAAAGTGGAAGTGGAAGTAGGTGTACAAGATATTAGGTGGAGGTTCACCCTTCGGGAAAAACGTATTGACATTGTTTGTGCAGAATCCCCGATATTTTAAGTGATCTTATTTTGGATTACTGGAGTTTTAGCGGAAATTATCTCGATTCGACGGTAGGTATTATAGTTTGTTGTTGTTGTATATAAATATAAATATGAGAATTCTAAAAGATGAATATTATTCCCCGAGATAAGTTATTTTTCGCCGTTTGAAGATAATTTTACGTGGCTGCTATAAGTGGATTTTGATCTCACTAGACCGAGAGATTAGAGCCATAATCTCTTTGATAAATCCCTAATAGGCTCCATCATTAGAATTCCAATTGAGCAAGATTAGTTAAGAGACGAGAAGAATCGCCTGGGGGTGTTTTTTTCATGGGAGTGTAGCAGGGGTGTTTTTGGCAAACAGGGATGAATACTGATCAGCGGAGGGATCCGCCCTTTGTCCTGTTTGTCCGCCACTTGATTGTTTGTGCCATTTATTTTTTCCTGTGCTGACTTGACGAGAATTTAATTCGCTTCGGGATTCTTTATTGGTGATCATAAATTTTTTATATTTGATATAGCTTAGGTACATTTTTTACTTTCATTTTTAACTCTTAGAATAGGTTTTTTTAAGCGAATAAGCAAAAGCGTTACATCTTTTTTATAAAGAGAAATCACTGAGGTTGCCCTCTACTTGATGCAAATAAACATTTACATATAGGTATACTTACCAAATATAAATATGTATATATGTAATATACATACAATTTATTTCTTTAAGACTATAGTTTCGAAGGTTAGACCTTCATCATCAGTCTTTTAATTAGACATATTTTACCTGATATTTCTCATGGGTTCAATTCCCCAATTGGATATAGAAAAATTCGTTTTGTTGTTATAGCAATCTGGCTACATAACAAAGAGTGACTAGCTTGCTATAACAAAAAATATATTTTTCTAATCCATTCGGGTAATTGAAACCATGAGAAATAACAGATAAAATATTTATAGTTAAAAGACTGATGATGGAACTATAGTTTCAAACAAATAAATTAAATATATACATATTTATATTTGGTATGTTTATTTGAATCAAGCTGAGAACAACCTCATTGATTTCTCTTTGTGAATCAACAAATCTGCTACTCACGGCAAAAGAAAATCTTTTTAATTAAATATTTTTTTTAGATAGTTAAGCATGCAAGGGCTAGAGCTAGAGTTAGGGCATTAGATAGAGACTAAGGCTCGTAATGTTAGCAGGCTAATCTAGAACAAGAGCTGGGGCCGCAAATAAATATGATAAACTAAAATATTAAGAAATTAAGTAAAATTACGATGTAGGTTTTACATAAAATAAAACAAATATATTTTATGAGTATTTATCTCGATTTATTTCGGGTTTTGAGCCCATCATCAGGAGTTAGAAGGTTTTCTAACTACATGGTTTTTCAAAACAATGGAACCAGAATGTTTTTATTAAAACTTGTTCACTTTTTCAATAATTATTTTAAAATATTTGCCTACTAAAAACTAGTTGTAACAAAGCCCTTGTGTGAGTAGGGGAGTACTAGCATTTACGAGTTAATATTAAAATTCACCTTATTTGTTATTTACTTTTAGCTTTCATTAAAAGTTTTCTAGTTAAATCTGGAATGAGTAAGTATTGTTTCCGTAGTACTCACGAAAGGTCTTTATAAAGACTAGATAAACATGTTTTCAATTTACAAATTTGTATTCGATTTCGCCGCCCGAAGAAATAATTATATTCTATTTTGGAAGACTTCAGTGAAAATTTTGAATGGTGCTTACTTGCAAACGCAACAATTTCATTCTTGCCTCGGATGACATTGGATGAAGTCCTACCTGCTGAGTGCTCCATAGCGATCGCAATTTTCTTCAATTTCCAGGCAGATTTTATATATTTTACTTGCACGATACTCCATAGAATTTCTCGCTTAATTCAATAATATAAAAAAACTATTTATTTTACCTTGCCACTAATTTATTTAAATAAATTTCATATTTTTCTATTGTTCTCTTTGTCACAGATCTAATATCACATCTGGTGAACACATGTGAATCGTCAACTCATCCTCCCTACACTTGACACTGGTCACTTGTCGCCCAAACCCCTTATAGCCTTCCCTCAACCCGTCTTAAATCATCTCCTTTCAACTAACAAATATTTCCATCGCGAACACATTTTTTTCATTTTTAAATATATACGTTTATATATATTTTTAAATAAACTTCATTTTATTAATATTATTTATTTACTATTGCAAGGTTTTTAAATATTAATTGTTCTATAATAATTCTATAATAACTTCAACTAACAACCTATTTTAAATTTTAAATATTACCCTAACTTATAATTTATAATATATCTATTATAAACGCTAGTATCTAAGTAAATTTTAAATATTATCTTAACTCATAATTTATAATATATCTATTGTAAACACTAGTATCATTCTAGAAGTAGTTATTAAACCAATAACATACAATTTTCATTTCTAAAATACATAATATATATATTTTTAAATAAACTGCATTTTATTAATATTATATATTCTATTATTACACAGTTTCTAAACATTAATTGTTCTATAATAAACTCAACTAATATCTTATTTTAAATCTTAAATATTACCTTAACTTTTTTCACTCGTATTCTCATTATCTTTTTATTAATATCATTTTCTTATTATTGCACGGTCCTTAAATATTAATTGTTCCATAATAATTATATAATAATCTCTATACATAATAATCTTATAATTTAAAATATATCTATTATAAAATCTAGTATTTAAAATAATAACAAATAATTCTTCTCCTCACTAACAACATCAACTAATTTTAATTAATTTAAGACTCAATCTAGCAATTTATTAAATAGCTCATAATTTTCCCCTATTAACAATAATCCAAGTGGTAGATTTAAACCTTTTCAAATCGCCCGGTGGAAAACCACTGTCCAATTTCTAAGAGCTCACTGATATTGAATATATTCAAAAATATATCCAAGTTCGGAGTTTTAATTGGTTTACCGGCTCTCTTATCTTTACTTTTCTTGTCACCCTTTTCATTTCCACCTCAAACTCTCCTTACTAATGACATCAATTAAAATCAATTTCTGCAACATTCGCGGTCTATCTCGCAATTCGAATTTGCATACTGACGTATTTCAAACATCTCGAACATGAAAAACCTGCTCTTTTAGGCTTATCCGAAACTATAATTGACGCGAATAAATCTAACGGTCGTGACTACCAATTCGAAAACTATACACTTCATTCAAAATTTCGAAAAAAGGAGGGGTCTGCTGTTATATTAGAAAGGACATCCCTAGTAGGCGTTTAACTAATCTAGAATCCAATGAATTCGATGCCATATGGATCAAAATCACGTTAGACCATTCAACTAAATTCTTCTGCATAATATATTTGCCCCCAAAGACCCCAGATACAAACAATTTTTTGACTACCTCCTTGAGTGCCATTGCAATATCCTGAAAGAATTTCCATCTTCTGAAATATCTTTCCTAGGTGACTTTAACGTCCACAACAAAAATTGGCTAAAATTTTCTAGCCATAATTCCCCGCAGGCTCCGACGCTGAAATCTTCTCAACGGCGTGTGGCCTCACTCAAATGTATTAACGGCCCTACAAGAATCCCAGACAAAGCCAATGAAAAATCCAATCTTCTCGATCTTTTCATCACTTCCACCCTTCGTCTTATGAAGCAAAAATTTCGGCCCCTTTAGGTAAATCTGACCACAATCTAATAAGAAATTAAAACCTCCGCCAATTTACCAAAACCCCCGTCACCCCCACTCCAACCCCAGAAAAATATGGCTAGTCGATAACGTTAACATTAATTGGAATGACATGCGTAACTTTTTCCGCTTACCAGTGGAATGAACTCTGCATCAGAGATAAAAACGCTTCTGAATTCGCAGACGCCCTTAACGAGGCAATTCAAATAGGCTTAGAAACCTATATCCCCTCAAAATTGATTAAAGGGAACAAGGATTCTAAGCCTTGGTTTGGCAAACAATGCGCAGATTCCGTCCGTGAAAAAACAAATCTTTTCAGAAATGGCAACTTTCACAGCTAGAATGTGACCGAGTTGCATTTACCAAGTCGCGAAGCTCATGCAAAAATCATCTCTGAGGCAAAGAAATCATTCGACCAGAGGATAGCTGACCGTCTCGCATCTTGCCCCAATGGAAAACGGGCCTTTTTCTCGTTACACAAGGCAATAAATAGAAATTTCGCGTCCCCTCACTTCCGCCCCTTTTCACCCAAATGGTTCAGTAGCCACGACCCCGCTGAAAAAGCCGAATCACTAGCATCCTATTTCGCAACTAACTCCACTTTAGATGACAAAGGGCTTAACCCGCCCACTTATACCCCCCAAACCAACCTCATGGGCAAAATAATTTTCAGGCCCCAAATAATCATAAAAGCCATTAATAAATTAAATTCCAAATCCGCCGCAGGCCCGGATAACATCCCACCAATTCTCATTAAAAAATGCGCCCCTGAACTTGCCCCTATCTTATCCAAGCTATTCCAACTCTCTTACGAGTCGGGCATATTCCCCAAAAGCTGGAAAATAGCCAGAGTCACACCTATTCCTAAAAAAGGAGACACATCACAAATCTCTAATTACAGGCCTATCTCGATCACCTCTGTTCTTTCCAAATTAATGGAATTAGTCATAAACCAACACGTCCTTCATCACTTAGAAAACAATAAATTAATTCACGATAGGCAATATGGATTCAGACAAAATCGTTCCACAGGCGACATCTTAACCTATGTCACCCACACCTTGAACAATACTCTAGAGGCCGGAAAAGAAACCCTCGCTGTAGCCCTTGATATCTCCAAAGCTTTTGACCAGGTTTGGCACAAAAATCTTCTTGCCAAACTACCAGCCTTTGGATTCACACCAACACTTCGCAAATGGATTGAAAGCTTTCTGACAAACCGAAGTATAAAAGTTGTGGTGGATGGAACATCTTCTGAATCGTTCTCCACAAACTCTGGTGTTCCCCAAGGCTCTGTAATCTCCTCCACACTCTTCCTTATTTATATAAACGACCTTATTGATCAAACGGCAAACCCCACTCATTGTTACGCCGACGATAGCACTCTACACGGCAAACCCTCTCTCCCGAATAATCGAATCAATATTGCCTCCTCAATTACTCTCGACCTAGACAAACTGAATAAATGGGGCTCTCAAAATTTAGTTAACTTCAATTCAAACAAGACTCAATGTTGTCTAATTTCTAGGCGCGAAAATAGAGATTTCCCTGATATTCACTTCGATTCGAATACCCTGAAAATGTGTGACAGCCTATCCATGTTGGGCGTCTCTGTCGCATCTGACCTGTCTTGGAATGAACACATCTCCTCTGTGGCGAAATCTGCAGCAAGGAAGATTGGCTTCTTATTCAGGTCCAAGCGATTTTACAAACCCCCACAACTTCTCACCATCTACAAGGCCCAAATCCGCCCCTATCTCGAATACGGCTCTCATCTGTGGAGAGGAGCCTCAAAATATTCTCTTGCTACCCTTGATGCAATTCAGAAACGAGCCGTCAGGCTAATTGACGATTCTACCCTCACCGACTCCCTCGACTCGCTGGCTCATCGAAGAGATGTCTCCGCCCTTTCCCTTTTCTATAGATACTATCACGGCAGGTGCTCTGATGAGATAAAATCAATAATTCCCCCCAAAGCATGCTTTGCACGCAGCACACGTTTTGCCGACTCCCAACACTCTTTCGCGGTCAAATTAGAAAAGTGCCGGACCACTTCATTCGCGAATTCATATATCCCCATGACGTCAAGGAACTGGAACTCTCTCCCAGCCTCTATCTTTCCCAGCACCTATGATCTTCAAACCTTCAAAACCAGGGTGCATAGACACCTACGTCTACACCCTCTCACTTAAACAACTTTCCCTTCTCTTCGGTAATGCAAGGGTCTTTCGAGATCCATAGGGGCTACATCTTTACTGGTGCACCCCTTCTTGCATTCGATTGCATTAAAAAAAAAAAAAAAAAATACCTACATCTTTTTCCATTTTTAATTTAGAAGATATCAAGTTAATTTTAGAAAATCCCTCGAATTTCTCTATCGAAAATATCCAGTTGTACTGCGTGTAGTATTTTGGCCAGGTGTAGATGTATGACTTTAAGGTGAGATTTAGAAAATATTTTTGTGAAACCTACCTCGCATCTTGATCAAGTTTTATTATTATATTAAAATGTTTCACCTAGAACCAACACCTATCTCCTTAAAAATTATTAGAAAATTCCATTTGTATTTCAGAATTCTCAAGTGGAAATATTTGAAAATCCCAATTGTATTTCAGAAAATTACATTTTGTATTTTAGAAAATAAACATACATTATAAACTACTAATTAAATAATTGATATTTTCTGAAATACAATTGAGGTTTTCTGAAATTGAATTGAGATTACTGAATTGTGATTTTCAAATATTCAATTGAGAATTCCGAAATACAATTTGTGTTTTCTGAAATAGACATGAAAAAGGTGTAGTTCATAAATTAAATTAGGAAATGGAGAAAAAGTGTTTCATGGGGCCAAATGATGATCGAACCCGTGAGTGTGGGGCCTGGGTTCGATCCCCGGCTGCCCTCAGGCATCAATGAAACATGTTTCCTTTTATTTTTTAATTTAGTTTCAACTGATTTTGGGTTTTCACGGTAACATATATCTATTATGTAATTGTACATTTTTCCATTTATACTATTTGTACTTTACCATACAGTGTATGGTCAAGTATTGTAATTGTGCATGAAAAAAGTGGTTATTTTCCTACTTTTTTTCGGAATATCTTAAAAACGGCTGAAATTATTTTGATTAAAAAAATTGAGCGAAACTATGGCATTTCGGTCTACTAAAAGCTCTAATAAGTGAACATCGAAAAAATAATATTTTTTGAGATAATAATTGTTTTGTCAAAATATCTGTTAGTTAGTTAGTCTGTCTATTAGTCTGTGCATTACCAAATTTTTATAGTAGGTAATAGTGTTTTTTTTTCAATTTATATACCAAAATTGAAAGTAATTTAATTTATTATAGCCAATTTTATTTAGATTTTTTTTCTTTTTTTTTCTTGACACGTTTAGATATTTCAATTGATAAACTCAATTTGTGCCAAAGTTGATTCTACTTTTGTTTCTCGCAACTAATTCGAATGTCGGTGAATTCTTTTCTATATCTATATATAAATAATTTAACTTAAAAAAAAGTGAATTTTCAGGCCTCCTTAAGCACACGCCCCAAGTTTTCCTCCAACTTAGATTAGAAAGAGTTTGCTGGCAGCGTAGCTCAGCATACTGATATTGCTGTTGTTGTTGTTGTTGTTGTTGTGCGATGAAACAACATCACCAAGTCCCTTGCAGACATCCCCTGGAGCTTCGCTCTCTCTATTTTTTAATAGAATCGAGTTGATTTAAAAATAATGTCCTCTTTGTGCTGACTCTGAATTTAATCTCCTGTTGTAATTATTTGCCCTTAAGGATAGAAACAAGATTTGCATTAAAAAGTCTTATTTAAAAAAAAAAAAAAAAAAAAAAAGACATGCTCTTGAAATTGGAACCAAGGAGATTCATTATAATAAATATAATAATAGCATAAATTATAATGTATTTTTGAAATTTAATTAGAAAATCAGAAGAAAAAGTGAAAACTTTTCTCAAAACTTGGCAATTTTTTACTTTACCATACAGGGTATGGTCAAGTATTGTAATCGTGCATGAAAAAAGTGTTTTTTGCTTCTTTTTTTCGAAATATCTCAAAAACGGCTGAAACTATTTTGATTAAAAAAATTGAGCGAAACCATGGCATTTCGGTCTAGAAAACAGCCCTAATAAGTGAACATCGAAAAAGTTATATTTTTTGAGATATTAATTGTTTTGTCAAAATGTCTGTTAGTCTAGTTGTTATTCTGTTAATCGAATTTAGGGAATGCGATGTTAGCTTCTACTGAAACTGTCCTTGTGAAACACCACCAACTCCAAACTAATATAATTTTGTTATTCAATTAGTCTGTTAGTACGTCACCAAATTTTAAGCTTAGATAGCTCAAAAATAACAAAAAAAAAAATTCTGGCACCAAAATTAGGGGAGGGGAGGTCAAAAAATAAAAATCTAGTCCATTTGAAGAAACTCAACCAAATTTTGTATATATAATCAGTGGGCCCTAGAACAATAAAAATGCAAAAACAAACTCCACAAAATGGGGGGAGGGGTCAAAAAATTAAAATCTAGGCTCTTGTACCAAACTCAACCAGAAGTGTATGGTAAAGTCAAGTAGATGGCCACATCAGAACGTGTCAATTTAATTATTTTTTGTCTACAAACGGTTTGAGGTAGATAACTGAAATTTAGGATATAGGTGCAACTCATTAATATAAACTTCTATGCTGAGTATCATCTCGTACAAACATCAGAAAGCTTCCCTTTGAATTTTTTATGATTTTCTACATTTTTCATCTAGAATTACTGAAAGAAAGCCCAGGATCTGAATAGTTTTTTGTATTAGAAAAACAAACATTTTGGCCTTGGAGAGAACTTTCTATGACCTTACGACTTTTTACTTAATCGTGAGTATCGTAATCCAAACATACAAGCTACAGGGAGGCCGAAATTGGCTCGAAATGGTTCGGGTAAATAGCGTACAGCGTGTACGGCCAAGTCAATGCTCGCACTTAGCCTGCACACGCTGTGCGCTTTGATATACGAGAAGGAAAACGTGAATAGTAAAGTTACGTGATATGTTTGATAAAGTCAGATTTTTTTAACACTGTGAATAGGTAAGTTGTTAATTTAAAGCCTTGATAACATGTATTATACAAAATCTCGTTAATTTATCTATTTTCTTCTCCTTTGAGATTTTCCTCTCCCAACAAAGCGACATATTTAATATTTATATCAATTAAAATTGCATTGAGATGTGAATGTGAATGAACTAAGCTCGGATGATCAGGTTATCAGTGTTGGTCACGCGCCCGGGCACCGACGTCTTCGGGGTTCGTGTCCCGGGAGGGTCCGAGGGCACGTGCAGCTTCCACTCTAACCCAATTGCTGGCACGTGCTCTACTGCTAGCAACTCAATCGGATTAATCCCGCATGTCAACAGAATAGCAATTCTTCACTTGTCTTCGGGACTCCATTGCAAAGGGACTTGTTTTATTTCGACTTATTATTATTAACAGCAGCCAGAATTTTAAGCATGTAATAAAACTTTTTTTTTTAATTTTTTCAAGATCGTAATAAAGTTGACAATCGCTCAAATCATCAAATTTATTATCTTTTCATGAACAGAAAAATTAATTTAACAAATAAATAATTGGAGGATAAGGTGAGAACTTTTTCAAAACTAGTTACGCTCGCTGCAAATTGTGCAGATGATTGGGGGGACGAGTGAACTATCGGAACCAGTTAGGGTTTTAACTGCCCTACTAATAAATTTACATGTAATAAAGGGATTGAAATTTTAATTTTTGACATAATTATCTTGACATAACGCCTATTTCTTAATTTTAATATATAGTAATAGTTGTCATGAACTATTAGTGGAGGTAGTCGAGTTAGTCTAGTGTGTAGCCTGTCTGCTTCATCATCATGTTGTGTGTTTTCCAGTATCTACATAAATCTCGATGTTTTAAGGAATTTTATGACTTTATATTGTGGCACGGGTTGGACAGCTCTGGTTAAAATCGAATGGGATTAAAGAAGGATATGAGGAATGATCATTTATTTTTCAAAAGGATATAATAATCCCTGACTAACCATTATCTATTGACATGTAAGAACGTGCAAAGATCTAAAAGACAAGTTTTAGTTCAGAAGAGAAATTATAAATTAATTGTGGTTGTTCTAAAAACTCCAAGTCCTTGTCTCCTTGCGTACTAGAATGATAACTATAGACTTGATTAGTGTCGTAGCATATAAATTATTAAAATAATAAATATTTTAGAAAATGAAAATATGAGATGAAGAATAATTTTTAAATATTCGAAACTTCATTATTATTTATATATACATATATTATATATGTGTAGTTGAGCTAATAATTTTGCTTTTAGTGAATTTTATTCTTGAAAAAACCTATATGTATTGTACAAATGTACCTACATTCATATTTCGAATAAGGGAATAAATATATCTCTACATATAAATCTCAATGTTTTAAGGAAGTTTATGATTTTATGTTGGGCCACTCTCATTTCAGTGCTGGGCCGTATGCGACCCGCGGGCCACGAGTTGGACAGCCCTGACATAGATGAAACGGGAGGCCTGTGTTGAAGCCTAGTTCGCAGCAAATATATGATTATAATAATCCGCCCCTTGCACTAACCTTACTAGCACTTAAATAAAAGTAGGTAAAGAGGATCTGTGGATCAGTGGTTATAGTGTCGGGCTGCTGGCCTGAAATACGCTGGTTCGAGACCGATTCTCGGCAGATATTTGCAGTCGCCTCCTCTTGGAAAGCAATGGCAACCTACCAAGAGTATAATTGTCTAGTAACCTCTCCAAACTAGCCGTTCGGAACCGGCGTTAAAAAGTAGGTCCCGTATATCTGTGTAAAAACAGCTAAACACACTCAACGCAGGTATATGTGGAGAGGTGCCGAAACGTCAGGGAGACCTGATATGGCACTTAAAGAAGAAGAAAGAGGATCTAATATAAATACGAGTATGTACATTCCACGAATAAATAAATAAATAAATAATATAAAGAGTTCAGACAGAGTAGACTTGAAATTTCTAAAGAAATCATGAGAGGTTTTCATCTACTAGATCTGAGCTGGAATTACATATCAAAAAGGTTGTTCATCCGCACAGGGTGGCCATTAGGCCCGGATTACTATTGTTGGCACTCTAACTTTTCTAAAAAATTAAAATAAATTTTTTCAAGTAAAATCACATCTCAGTTCATATTCGACTGCCCATTATTTCTGAAGTAATAATAACTTAATATAATTTAATTAAAAATTATATTAAATGAAATATTTCTTTATTTTCTTATTTATTCTAGATATTGAGAAATTTTTTTAAGATTTGAGCTGAGGATAATCTTTAATTGTTCTCTCTATATAATGAAAATCATTTGTTTTTCAATTGCCTTCAGCTAGTTATGATATAAGAGAAATTAAAATGAAAAAAAGTTTTTCATACAAGTCCTGCTATTTTAATATAAAAGTAAAGATTTGAGCATCTTATTTTTGAAAAGAGTTGGAATGTTTTTCAAAAATGAGCTCGGGTTCAGATTAACAAATCAATTTTAAACTAGAAAGAATTTAATTTTTAGGACAGAATCTAAGATTTTAATAGAAATATTATTAAATTGCGATATCAGAGGGGATTCATTTTCAAAAATAAGATGCTCAAATCTTTACTTTTTGAGAAATTACAAATTATTTCTTAACAATTCAAGCATGTCTGGACTTGTCTTTGTCTTTGTTGCTCTTTACTAGAATTTTAATATATAGCAACAAAGAGATGCCACTATCCTCAATGATTTTACAAATCCTTTCATCTCTTTCCAATAAAATATTATGTAGTAATTGCTCCGGTTAAAAAACGCCGAAAATCAGATTATATCAAATCGATCAATAGTGATTTGAACGATAATTTAACTCAAGACTTTTGAGAGGTCACAGAGAAAAATTGTTTATTGTGAAAAAACAAAAATTCTTTAATTTTAATTGAGTAATATTTCACTACAAAGCCACATTGAATTCCCTTAGTTTAAAGGATTTGTTTAGTATATATAACCATGTTCTGAAATATTTCATGAGTTTTCCTATATTTGATTCAATCGCGAATCAAACACAGGTGATTTTTGTCAGATATTAAGTAATAATATCTGAATTTATATATGTCTGTGTAAGAAATAATGAATTTAAATAGTTTTCTAATTAATATATTAAAGAATAATTAATATATCAAAGAGAGTTATTTTTTGACCGCGACATTTTTTAACAAGATATATATATCGCTAGACTACTGCTGGTTGAGGCTATTGGAGTCTGCTGAATCTTAAGTCTGGAACAAGAGGGGGATTGAATACATAACATCTCAGATTACAAATCCACTAGGTGATCCATATCAGTGTTTGGTAAAAAAGCGTCATGCGGGCTAATCGCGAAATGGTGCTGGATCATACCTAGATGGATCACATATTTTTCATTCTCTCTTGGTCCAGACTTAAGATTCAGCAGACTCCAATAGCCTCAACCAGGAGTAGTCTAGCGATATATATATCTTGTTTAAAAACTCGGTCAAAAACAGCTCTCTTTAATATATTAATTATTCTTTAATATATTAATTAGAAAACTATTGAAATATTTCATACAAGTTTGTACTCTTGTACGGTTTTGTATCTTATTAGCTGAAATATGGGAGAAAAGTTTGGTACAAGAAACTGCGTCTTTTTTTCCAAGTTTCAGCTTTCTAGCTCAAACCTTTCGGGGACAAAAAAATTGCAAAATCACCGAAATTTGCATTTGGGCATATTAAGTTTTGAAAAAGATTTCACTTTTACAATTTATACATGAAGGATAATATAAAAACTCCCGAAATATAAATTTTCTAAATCGATTCATTCATTTTACTATTTTCAAATTCTATTTTTCTCTCATACATAAATTATTTATCCAACACCATTTTGGTCGTTGCTATCTCTCAAATAATCTGGCTCGTTGCCGGAACTATGTTTTTAGTATAAATTACATCAAATATTCCCATAACATTAGCATGAATTAGAATTCTCGCCCTTTTTTTGAAAATTCATTCATATCCTACCTAGTACTCTCCATCCCATATATTTCTCTTTCCTCTTCCTTTTAAGTGCATTAGGCTAATGACAAGATGGGCTTTCTGCAAAGTCAAACATTCTAGAATAAATATATACTACAGTTAGCCATAATAAATTATAGCTGATTTGAAAAGATGTCCTCCGCCATTGAAAATGAAAACAAATGAATGAGAAACGGCTGGTTGCTTGCTCAATTTTTAATCTCTTTTATTATTTTGAGATAAATTCAATTAATTAAATGTTATTTTATATATTGTCAAGCTTGTTTGTGTTCAACCGAAAGTAATGATTTTGAATGAATGAATAAGAGTAAATTCAAAGATATAAAAAAAAAAAATAAATAAAAATAACTTTGATTAGGACGTTTCTACTTTTTATTGGTATATTTCAGAAATAATTAATTGTATTTAAGAATTAGGAGATTTATTTAACAAAGTGTCATTTCTAGGTCTAATTTGTCAATTTTTTTTAGAGATCACAATTTATTTTTTTAGAAATCATCAAAAAATATAATTTGGTATCAAAATCGATTTCGATGCTATAATATATAATATTGAAATACTATTTTTACAAGGACATATTTTGTCACAGTGGAGAAAGTTTGTGAAAAATGGATGTATCAAGGCTTATAAAAAATGTATTTTATATTTTTTTACATTACGACGTTAATTTATTTTTATTTATATATTTCGACAATGTGAAAAAGTTACTTTTAAACTCTGTCCAAGAGATATTTTTCAACTATATGAATGATAAAAATTATAATTAAAGTGTCCAGAAGTTATGATCAATTATAATAATTGGTATCATATTTTTTTCTCTAGAGAGTTTGAACTAGTAATATCTATGTGGAGAATTTCATTGGTTTCGCCTCGTAACCGAAACGCGAAACCTAAAACTCTTCAGCCTGCTTGCTTGCGAGCACTCATCCAGACAGGCGACCTACCTCTATACCTTGCTCTAGAACTTCCTATTTACTCCTATCAGTCGTAGGCTTCCATCGCAAAGCTATTAACTCACTGGGTCCAAAAGGCCTTATATTAAGGTCATCTATTTAGTTAGAAAGATGTGTAACGCGGTTTTAGTCGAAATGGAAAATTGCATTTTGACCAGCTTGAGCGAGTAGTAATTTCTTTGGTTAATAGCGGAAGATTATTTTTATTAAGAATATTTAAAAATATGAAATGCAGAAGTTACTGGTTAGGAATTTTTTAATTTTTAATTTAAAGTTCCATCCATATTACCATACATACAAACGCACTCAGTTACCAACTGAATATTTTAACTTAGAAAATCTTTCTCTGGTACATATTATATCCTAAATGTTGTATACCTATATACCTAATTGCCTAAATATACTGTACGACGCCATCTCTCTCTCTAAGTCCATCAGAAAATAAGATCTTTAATATAAATGCGCCTGACGATGCAAGCCAACGAGTCAGAGAGTGAATTTGATCAAATAGTTCTAGTAAACAGGCGGCGCAGAATCTTTCTAGTCCAAGTCAGAAATAACATGTCATCAGTGTGTTTTTATTATTTCAGTTGCTTAGAGTTACTGTAGAGATATATTATGTTGTTTCTTGTTTTTATTTATTATTAAAAAGAAATAATAAACTATAATTTTTATTGTTTAATTAAGTTTTGTTTGAAATATTTGAATATGTACGAATATATTTGAAACTATATTTGAAAAACAAATGAAAAAGGATTTTATAGTTAAGTAATTAATGATATTTTAAAAAGCTCAATTTGGCAGTCATATATTTTTAATCATGTTTAATAAAATTAACATAAAAATTATAAAATAATTAACTATAATAATCAATTTATGTTTCTATAATATAATCATTAACGTCACATTTTATAATTAGAATCGATATTCAATAAACATAACATACGGTCGATTATTCGAGGATTAAGAGATTGTCATATACTCAATCCGAGTTACTCTCATGGATAACATTTATTAGTTGTCAGAAAAGTTGTGTTCATTCCTTAGGGCCTTAGGGAATTCAAGCCAAGTAGTGATTGCCCATTCTGAGTGAAACATTTAGTGTAATTCATATATCAGATTAGTTCACTTCGATGGGCAGCCAGTAGCTCGGATTACTTTATTTGGAACTCGAGTTCAATCGCCAAGCCGGTGGATGCAATTATTCTGACATGTTAAACAAATTATTATCTATGGCAGCTCAGATTTAGAAGATGCAATTCTTCTGGGTTTCCTCATATTTTGAGTCTCATGTAGACCAAAACAAGTTGAATCTCTTAACCTTTCACTACAGTAGCTAATTAAAGTTAAGCTGAACTTGGGCTAATTTGATTTCGCTACACGCCGTTTTTAAATTGATAGATACTAAATAATAAAAACAATTAGTATCGTAAATGGCTTATGGCTACCATGGCCGAAAAGCCAAAAAAAAAAAAAAAAAAAAAAAAAAATAAAAACAATTTACATTAATTGAAGAAGACAATAAAAGAATGTGTCTTCTGCTGGAAAAATTAATTTTTAAATTTATTTATAAAGAGATTATACTTTCACACATCAATTCCTGAGAATCAATTGTAATAGACTGATGAAGGGGGTAAAGCCCCGAAACTATAGTCTCGTTATAAATAAATTAAAAAATTTATTTTTCCAGCAGAAGACACACTCTTTATTGTCTTCTTTAAATTATAAAAATTCTTCTACTCTCAGCAAAAAGAAACTTTCAATTTAATTTACATTAAATTTATATTAATATTATTAATCTATATTTAAATATTTAAATTTTGGGATTAGAAAAGTCAGAATTGTGTTCCCTCAGGATAGTTCAATAGCTATCACCTAACATGGTAGATTCGGAATTTTTGTTCTTAATGAATATTTATGTTTGTAAATGCTAAATTTCAAATATTGACTAACTGAAACGTTTAAAATTTTAATAAACATTTGAAGACTGTTTTTTATAAAAAATTTATATTTATTTATATAGATATATATTTATTTGCATCAAGCAGATGAAAACCTCAAACTTTTCAATAAAAATCAAAAAATTATAAGTGTAATATTCACGTTGAATAATTGCAACAGCACATACTGAAGACCTAGAAACCACCTCGTTGTTCTCGAAGACGGTTGTCTCTAGAAACATCTCGAAAACAGATTAGTATCTCTGACGTTAGCGTATCCTCCCACCCTACTACTAATACACCTATGTCTAATTCAATCCCTTTTTTGAGCTTATAATAAATCTTAAAAATTATATCATTCAATCATTTGAAGTGGTTTTGAAGCGGATCCCACGGAGGGAGAGGCGATGAACCTGGAAGGCCTAACGACTAATAAAACAACATTCAATAATCTTAGACCCAGAAAACTAACAATTCTAAGGAGAGTGTCTTACTTTTTGAAGATAAATCCGCCCTCTGAAGATTCATCCTCCTTTTGTTCCTTTGGACCAGTTGATCCGACCAATAACGGTTGAAGGGAATGCTGAAATCCTATCTGAATTTAATTTCTAATAAAAATTTCAATTTGAAAAATAGTTCAAAAAAAAATTAGACTGAATTCTACCCAAAAATTTAGAAAAGTTTATTAAATTAAAAATTTTAATGATGAATTGATGAAAATGCTAAAATGAATACCAGAAATTTCGAACAAAACAATTTATTAGGATGTCATTTTTATCCTTCTTAAAAATTACTAATTTAATAATTTTAAACTTTAATTACAATATGAATTGAAAAAAGAAAAATGTAATGATTTTTATTATCTATGAATTTATCAGATGAAAAGAAAAAATTTATTCTAAAAATTTAATGAAAAACAATTTTAAAAAGTTAAATTTAATTTCATTTATTTTTAATAAATGAATTTACTTAAGGACCAATCAAAGATTTTAAAGAAAATATTTTTACATTGCATATCATAGAGCAGGGGTTCCCAACCTTTTTGCACCTGCGTACCATTTAACTTTTTGAGAAATTTTGGCGTACCACCAGACCTAAATATTTTAATAAACGTATAATATTTACTCTTCTAAAAGTGTTCAAAGGCTTTTTGAATTAAATTCCTGAGAAAACTTCATATTTAATGGTTAGATATTTGTTTATTTATAACATGCTTATAATAAAGGAGAAATAAAAAGATTAAAATGATATTAATTTACAGTTTTATTTATTACCCATAGGTCTAAAAACATACAAATAAAAATTAGTACACTCAATTAGTACACTCAGCAAAAAATTAATCATCATACAAAATATACTTTTATAGTCTTTAGTGGGAAACTTGTTGTTGTTTACCTGTGATTAAAATATCAACATTAAGAGTAATGGAAATTATCTTCACTCTTAAGTCCTCTTCAACCCTTATTCTGCTTCTATGTTTATTTTTTATGTACAAGAGTTCAGAAAATCCACTCTCACACAAGTAACTCGTAACAAATGGCATCAAAAATAGCAGAGCTTGCCGGAAGATCAAAGGGTACTCGGTTTTACATCCGATCCAGAAGTTAATTAAAGATTTCTCTTTAAAATAATCTTTCATGGAACTATCTTCTGTAAGATCGATAAAACTTTCTTTTAGTTCCAATTCATTTGGTGAGGTTCCCGAAAAAGGATTTCTGTCCAGTCCACTTTTGAATAATCTTCAGAGAAATACTTCTTAAAGCTTTTTTGAAGGCCTTCGAAGTGAACAATGAAATCTGCAACCACATCTGGTTTTGGAGATATTAATAGCATGTTGCTCACATCACTCACGCCTACCACCTGAAATGTTTCCGCGTACCACCGGTTGGGAACCCCTGTCATAGAGGGTTGTCCCCTAAGGAATCGAACCCAAGCGCTTACTAGCTTGCCGGGCCGTTAGCCAAACCTTTAAGACAAACATCTCTCTGACATGCAACATATATTATTATTATATTAATAGTATATAAGTCTGGGTTGATTTTTGAAATAATTTCCATCTTTTTTCAAAAAAAGAAACTCAAAATAAAATGCTTAAATCTTTGCATTCATTATTCATTTATTTTGTTTTTAATAATATGATTGAAGTAGTTTTTGGAGACGGACTGATAAGTGAATTGAGTGGATATTGATGAGGCATTCAGGGTTTTGAAGAAGGAGGGAATATGCCACCGAAATCTAGGTTTTTTAATAAAAAGATAGTTTAAATTATCATTCTTTTTTTTGAATTTTGGAATGCGTCATCAATATCCACTTAATTTAAAATATTGCTCAAAAATTTGACCAACGATTTAGTCAGGGAAATTTATTTATGTATAATCCAGACACCCTCATCACGAAACACTTTTGTTTTTTAACTTTAAAAAATTTAATTTAATTTAATGTGATAAATCAATTTGCCTTAATTTTTATATAAGATGAAATATATTAGATGATTAATCCGCTCAAAATCCACCATTTAATGGAAAACTTTTTTCAATCTCGTTCCGTTTATTTATTATAAATTTTGCATTTACTCATTTCATTCAATTCAATTACTCTCAAAGCTATTTATATTATAGGAGTATTATATGGATCATTTTCTGTCAGGAAAATTCTGGATATCTATAAATTTAAGAGTTTTATCAAAAAAGTGGTCCAAGTAAACGTTTAAGTCAATAAAATTTCCTAGGAGAATAAGATAGAAATAAAGTTTATAAGATCAGTACTTTTCATTTTATCAAGGGAAAACTGAGATATTTTGCAAAAATTGCAATTTTTCAAAACTCCAAACTAATCGCGGCACGGGTTACCATTATCCAATTACGATACAACTTTATTTAAATTGTTGCAAATTTAATCTGTAAAAATTTAATCTTAAAAATTTTAGAAAAACAATAATATAACCAAAAAACTAAAAAACGGAACATTTCCACCCTATTCCACCCCTAAGCCCGGTAGCTAGGACTGGGGACTTTTAGTATTTTTACCTCCTAACTAGCCCCAACACATTCAATAAGAAAAAATTCTCTCCTCTAAAATGTTTTCTATACCCCCTTTTTGAGCGTTCTTTGACTGGACAAATATATTTTCAAATGAATTGAATTTTCGTATATTTTATTTTTTAAATTACTATCATAAATTCATATAAAACAATATTGTAGGTATGTAATAAAAAAACATTTCATTTATTTTTATTTTCCCTTACCACGATATAAGCTATAATATTTGTAAATTAGAAAATATAGTTTTTCTCTAAATATGATTTAATAGAAAAGGCCCTGGTCCTGAAATAATAACAACTCGTTGCGGTTGTTGATAGATTTGGCGGAAATCGATGTCGAAGACGTGATCTCTTAAACAGCCGGTCTGTCTGCGTATTAAGGCCGTCTGAGATTTGTCCCCCTGCCCATCTACTAAAACACCCCAAAAAAGGGGAGGCTAAGAATTATGGGCCGCAAAGCATCTGGCCCCGATTAAATATGGCTGCCACGCAAACAGCATAAATCTATATGAATCTCTTTTCTTTTTATCTTAAAGAGGTCAGGTTTAATACTCGTCGTGACGTCCGAATATTATTCCATTCGTATGCATATTCCATCAATTGCCATTACATAACTTCGAGATAGAAAAAATTTAGATTTGAAAATAAAATAGACGGAAGATTAATAGGCGATTTAGGATAACAGGTCTTGATTCAGGCTTTGTCTAAAATGTCGAATTTCTGATTATATATACTGAACGAAGACAAATGAAGAATATAAATTTAAATGTATTTTATAATCTTCATGATGGAAGCTTCTTTGAATATTTAGTAGATCTACGAAAACTAATATGGATATAATTTCTCTTCAGCGACAAGAATTCTCTGTCTCTTAAATTTAGAGTCCTTCCTTTTTCTTGTCGAATTGGAATATTTCACATTTTTTATAGATCCGATTATGTAAATTTATTTTTTTATTAAAAATCAAATTTGAAAAGATTTTTCTTGACGAGAATAGCATGGTTGTTGATTTTTAAGAGGAAATCAATGGAAGTCCTCTACTTTTGATGCAAATAAACTATCTTTTTAGTTTTTAGTTTTTAAATAAAAGGCTGATTTTTTAATTTATTTTAAATGGTGTTTTTTTTTTAATTTTTCCAAAATATTTCGGAAATTTTTACAATATTCCTTTTTCAGTGGGCCTTTTTGAGCAAAAAACCCACCATTTTCAAAATGATTCGAGGGGGTCGGAGTAGGCTAGGTGGTAGCGTTCAGCCTACTAACCAAAAGAGGACCCGGGTTCGAATCCGACTCGAGGCATCCTGCTAAAATCTGACCCCGGGGTAGAGACAAATTTATAAAAATATAACAAATAGTATCGTAAAAAAAAGGAAAAAAAACGATTCGAGAAAATTTATCCTTTTATCAATCGGGAATTTGAAAAATATAAACAATTGTTGTTTAATGCAACTTATACAACTATATTCCTCCATAAAGCTTCATATTTTTCAAATTTTCACCACATTTTTGAATTTTATTAAACAATATTTGAGTTTTTTACTTTACCATACAGGTGTATGTATTGTGCATGAAAAAAGTGTTTTTTTTCCTTCTTTTTTCGAAATATCTTTGCACTAAACTCAACCAAATTTTGTATACATAATCAGTGGGACCCGAGAAGTCTAAAAATGCAAAAACTAACCGTTCAAAATGGGGGGGGGGGGGGGTCAAAAATTGAAAATCTTGACCATTTAGCAAACTCCACCAAATTTTGTATACATAATCAGTGGGACCCCAGAAGTCTAAAAATTCAAAAACTAACCGTCCAAAATGGGAGGGGGGGGTGTATGGTCAAAAAATGAAAATCTAGGCTCTTGTACCAAACTCAACCAAATTTTGTATACATAATCAGTGGGCCTCCAGGAGTCTAAAAATGCAAAAACTAACCTCCCCTACATGAATATAAATAATTTTATTAAATATTAAATATAAGGAGGGGCCAGGTTGTATGGTAAAGTCAAGTAGATGGCCACATCAAAACACGTCAGCTTATTTTTATAAAGAATTGTATTTATTTTAATTAATAAAAAATCAGGATTTTTTTGAAATGAAGTTACACAGGTTAACAGATAGGAGCCCACCTTGGCCTTTTCATCTTCCAGGGCCAGGGGATTAATTTCTAAAAATGTCACTTCAGATGAATAATTATAGGTTAAAAAAATTAATATAACAGTTTTTAAAGAAAAACTACTCCAAAATTGAATAGAAAAATACGTTAAGATTGCATTGAAGCATGGACGAGGTGTTGATGGCGGCGTCTAGGAGCCCCGAGGGGTGAACCGCGATCTAAAATCCTGTACACCTACTTCCACTTCAACTTTCATTTCCAAGTAGAAAACAATAGATTATCTAATGAATTCCAAAGTAATTCCAAATAACCAGACGGTGTACACCTAATTCCAATCGCGGTTCACCCCTCGAGGAGCCCTAACTAAAATAATAGACTGGCCCGCTCGCCCGTCTAATCCAAGGACTGGTAGTGCCTGTATTAGATTGATACGAAACGAGTCTTGAAAATATTCGGGCTGGCCCGTATGAGGTCCCAATTGAATTAAGTTAGTTATTTAAAATACATAGAATAGAATATATATATATATAAAAATAATAATAATAAAAAATGTAATATTACAGGGGTTGGCTTTTAACTTTATATTTGATAATTTAAATTCACAAACAACCTTTAGAATTTAAAATACCAGAATTTAATTATATAGATTGATTGAAAAAACGATTTTTTATTTATTTTTTTTTATTTATTGAAAAGCTAAATATTTTTGATTATGTATACAAAAATTGGGTGAGTTTGGTCCAAGGGCCTAGATTTTCATTTTTTTATACCCCGCCCCCTCCCAATTTTTGCCCTAGAAAAATATAATAATCGTTTCGATATTATAAGCTCATTTTATAGTATATTCAGCTTCTTTTTTTTTTTTTTTTGAAAATCTTATAATTTTAATTTTTAAACCCCCTCAATTTTGGGTACGATTACAACCAAAATCTAATCAACTCTTAATCACAATGCACCAAAACAGTACATGTGAAATTTCAATTTGATATTCACACTAGTTTTTGAGCTAGTGCGTCCACAAAAATTTGGTAACGCACATACTAACGTACTAACAGACATTTGACAAAACATTTATTATCTCGAAAAATTTAATTTTTTTGATGTTCACTTATTAGGGCTTTTTTGTAGACCAATGCTTTTGTCCAATTTTTTGAATCAAAATAGTTTCAGCCGTTTTTGAGATATTTCTAAAAACCAAGCAAAAAAAAAACACTTTTTCCATTCACGATTACAATATTTTACCATTTTTTTTTTAATTGAAACTTTTTTATTTAAAAAGTATTAGCTTGGATTTGACAAAATATGATTAGTCATAAATACATTCCATGTAAGCAATTCATTCGCCAACAGGCTTTTATAAAATCTTCCCAGTGGGCGGTTTTAAAAGCTTTAAGATTTACGCTTATACTTCTTGGTGTTTTTTGGTATGACCCGCCCCTTTCTCCATTAACAAATAACGACGAGTTAAAATATTGTAGATAAAGAATTCCATTGGGAGGATTGATAATAAATTGGAAATGGAAATCGCGATTTCGAAGGCCGAAGTTTATGTACACTACGATACAATATACTAAATACTTTTCAATTTTTCAAATCGATTATAAAACTATTTATTTTTAGGTGTATTGAAATGTATAGGTAGGTACACCTCTTTTATGAATTCATTTTTTATTTAAATATAATCTCTAATTATATATAAAGGATGCGATGTTAACTATAACTTATAAGTAAAAAACCGAATGTTTTCTACATTTGATTCAATCGCGAATCTAATGTAGGGAAGTTTTGTCAAATATTGAGTGAAAATAATATTTGAACTTATATATTTCTAACTTGAAATAATGATATTAAATAAATTTTATAATTTTTCTCATTAATATATCAAAGAATAATTGATACGTCAACGAGAATTATTTGATCCGTCGCGAAATGACGTTGGATTGTAGCTAGGTAGATCACATCTTTTTCTCTCTTGGTCCAGACTTAATACTCCGCAGACTCCAATAGCGTAATCCGCAGTAGTCTCGCGAGATAAAAATATCTTTTTCAAATCAGCGCGGTCAAAATAATTCTCGTTGACGTATCAATTATTCTCTGATATATTAATGAGAAAAATTATAAAATTTATTTATAAGTAAAACATTATATATTATTAATTAACAGGAATAGTAGGAATTGGACAAAAATAAAAGCAGAGTTTTTATTGAATGAGTCAGACGTTTCGTCGATTAATTTCGACTTCCTCAGTGGCTCATTCTATCACTCTTTGTCAAAAGACAATTCCACTACGCGACGATACAGAATGAGCCACTGAGGAAGTCGAAATTAATCGACGAAACGTCTGGCCCATTCAATAAAAACTCTGTTTTTTATTTTTGTCCAATTCCCTGCTATTCCTGTTAATTAATGCTTATTATGGATACGAGTGATTTACCATTATATATTATATTCATGGTGAAGAATACTGGATATCGTTTCACAAAATAAATTAAAAAAATGAAGATGAAATAATACATTATAAATAAATTACTTAATAGTCTTTTGTGTGTTTTGCGAAGAATTATTTCAAGCAAATAGCTTTAAATATTATGTAACTTTTAAATGACTATATGCAGGAGGATTGATTTTTTTCGAAATGGTTTAGTACCTAACTAAATTTGAGATGAATTTCACTTTTACCTCTAATTTATTTTAAATAACAATTAATTATATTATTAAAATCGAGTTCCTTTAAAAAGGAAAATATATGTCGAAAATATAGCCACTATTAGGGACGTTATATTAAAAAGATATCTTTTATTTCAAAAATTGAAACACACTCGATTTTAATCATAAAATTCAATACGGCATTTCACTGAAAATTTCTTCAGTCCCTAGAAGAATTTTACATTTCACTTTTTTATAACTTAGTGAAAATTTTTTGCATGGGACATATCGTATATATCAAAAGAATATCGTCTCTTACTACCCGGAAAATAAGTTTAGCACTTGGGTTTGACTTAATTTGGCTTCTGACATGAATAAAACATAAGATCTTTGATTCTCGCCCCTAAATTCTTGGTAACATAATTCTCCTATTTATATTTTTTCAAACTCATTCCAAATAGAAGATGACCTTTTGAGATTTGATCTTAAATAAATTTCCGTTCTGATTTTGGTAACAAACCTTGGATCGTGTTGTCATGAGGAATTCCAGAGGCCAATTTCTCATCCGCTCCGAGCAAGTTGCCACCTCATATATTGTAGATATCCGACTGGCCGTCTCAAGTAGATTACACGTCTTTGAATGGAAGAAAGCGGAGCCGGAAGCCGGAGGGCGACATCCTCCGTAATTCGCCTCTGGCGTAATCAAGGCTCCGATGGCGTTGACCGATCGCCCCTGTCGTGGATGATGCATTTGCCCCTGAAGGCAATGCTTCATCCCACTTCGCCCACGCCTAAGAGGGTGCAAAAGGGATGAAGGGTGGGCTGTCAGCTTGTGCTTGATTTAATTACTACGAGTCCACACCTATTTCGACCCCCCACGGGTCTAGAATGACACAGGTGCCCTGGCTGCTATTAAATAAAATTGCCAACCGGAAGATAAATGATAACCTTCTGTTTGATTCCAGTTTGCTGGATATTTTTTCTCGTTTTCTTATTATGGAATGACTAGAATTTAATAGGAAAGAAAGACACTTGACAGAAACGTCTTTTATTAAAAGAAAACTTTTATTACTTTATTTTTAAAGTACCTTCTGAGATCACTTATTTTGTAATTATTATTATACTCTATATCCTCGCTGATCTTACAAAACTTCGTAAGTCCGATTTTTGATCAACTTTTCACGGTGCGTCTGTCTATTGAAACCTTATTATTCTATTCCAATTTAATTTCGCTCTACGGACAAATAATAATATTGCATTGTATTTGTTTCTATTCATTTTTAAATGGTTTTTCTTGTTTTCTGGCAAACAATTAATTTAGGGCTTAGAGGTTTTGTAAGATCAGCGACGATATATATATATATTAGGGTGTCCGTTATTTACTAAGTTGATTTTTCTTTTTGCAGCGCCCCCTAAATTTTTAGGTTATGGTCTAAAAAAATATCAGACCAAAAACAGCTCTTAACATTCATATTAAGCCGTGCCCTAAAAACAATACATTTTCCAGTTAAATAACATGGGATTTTGGAACTTTTTCTTTTAAACAAGTAAACACACAGCAACTAGAAATATATATTGTTGAAGGAAATTAAACGCTCTACAAGAAAGGTTTCTAATGATTTTTTGATAAATTCACTTCTTCAAGAGTTATACGAAGTTAAAATTGGAGATCCAAATTCAATGTAATGTAATAATTATTTTCCATTCTTCAAAAATTTTTTCAATTTTTTATTATAATACAGTCAGAAATAGATATTTTTCGAAGTAAATGACAAAAATTTATTCTAAATAGTAATAATTTCCTCGTAAAAGTAAGAAAATCTAAAAATTTACTATAAGTTAAACTTTAACTTTGCAATGGTCCTGCGGGTTGAACAGGAATTTATTTTAATAATTAATTAGCGTCTTATTTTTATTTAGAATTAAGTCTAATTAAGGCAATCTATTAGTCAACGAACAAGGGAAACTGATGAGTTCTGAGAAAGCTGGGCAAATGACCAGTGATTAATAAGAGAAGAGCATTGACTGCAGAGAAGTGAGCGAGGGAACATACACTGCTATTGGAGTTACACACACACATATACTTATATTCAAGTTCCGCAGTGACTTGAGTGAGGTGAGCGAGTGAGCATACACTGCTAATGGAGTTGAATAGAAGACATACAAATACCTATACCTATATTCAAGTTCCGCAGTGATTGACTGCCGAGAGGCGAGAGAGTGAACATACACTGCCAGAGGAGTTGAATAGAAGACATACAAATACCTATACCTATATTCAAGTTCCGCAGTGAGTGACTTCAGAGAGAATACACCTATACTTTTACCTTCAAGTTCCGCCGTGATTGACTTCAGAGTGAGTGACTTCTTCTTATATATATATAGACTTCTGCCTTACAAGTGGATATACACACAAGGCAAGGAGTGCATAGGAGAGTTCAACTGTTTCTTACATATACGCCTATACCACTGCTATTGGAGTTGGACAGGATACATATAATTGCATACATACCTATACCTACGGCGGAGTGACACACACACCTACGCGCTTATTCATCTATTACAAGGAACATACAACGAGCCCACACACACACCTGAGGCTCCTCTTCAGGTCTTCGCTTGCAATACAGATATCATAGCTGGATACCAATACCAGAGTTCATTGTACAGTCACTCAATAAAACTATCTCATTGTCTCTCGTAACCGCTGGTCTGTATATCATTATTTATAGCATTAGTACCAGGAAGCCCATTTCCCTACATCCTTCACTCATCACCTAAAATTTCATTCTCCATTTTAGGGACGCGCCACTTGGATCAGACACTGAGGGACACACCCACCCCATCAACAAAAAATAGCGAAGCAGATTAAATATATATTTCATAATTATCAAATTAAAATTAACGTAATAAAATAAAGCCCAATTTCCCTAGTACATGAGTTACATTGCCCCCCCTTGCCCCTTGATAACCCCCCACCCCCTCGTGACTTATATTAAGAATATTAAGAGCTGTTTTTGGTCTGATATTTTTTTTTAGACCATAAGCTAAAAATTTAGGGCGCTGCAAAAAAAAAATCAACTTGGTAAATAACAGACATCCTAATATATATATTATACCATATATTTAGAAAAAATTATTATTGATTGTGTTATAATTTAAAAATAAATAAAATCTTTTAAGAAACAATCTTCAAATGTTTAATAAAAACACAAACATTTGGGGAGAATTTCTGCCTATAACAAGGCAATTTTAAATAATCGAAAAAGAAAAAGAAATAGTTGCTTTTTCTAATGATAATAAAATAAAAATAAAATTAATATTGGAAAAACAACTTTTTTTCTTTTTGATTATCTAAAACTGCATTGAAAAAGGAAGAAATTCTTCCCAAACGTTTGGGTTTTATTAAACATTAAGAGATTGTTTTTTTAAAGATTTATAATATAGGTAGCTAGATAGATCATTTTAATACGATATTTATTGTTCTTTTAGTAAGTACTACCTGCACCACCTTCGGCGGCCCTCATGATAACCAGGGGGCTCACCCATTGGATCCCCCCTCACCCCCCCCCGAAACCTATCCAGAACCCCCACTCCCCCCCACCATGCACCGGTCCCCAACCCCCGCCCCACACCACCACCCCAACACTCGACTTAGCACCCTACCCACCTCGGACCCCCACCCCCGTACCACCCCACTACGCCTCTGGACCCCCACTTCACCAACCCTGGACCCCCACTTCACCAACCCTGCACCACCACCCCGCACCCCTGCCTAGCCCCCTGGACCTGGACTGGAAAATTTCATAATACCTAATCCCTTCAGCCGTTTTACGTGAATCGTGAGCAACTTTTCGCGGAAACCACGCATACAGACAGACAGACAGGAATTTTGTTGAGGGTGTTTTCGTTCGCTTGAAACGTGTGCAACCAAAATTTGGCGTGATTTGGAGCAATGTACAGACAAAAGCTTAATTTTATATAAATAGATAATTAATTACAAAAGAAAATTTCGAGAAATTGTCAACTACGAAGTATTATGGATGATTTTCATTATATTATGTGAGAAGGGTTGTATTCATCCCCTTGGAAATTGAGCCCAAAAAGAAAACCTGGCCAATGGCCTGTCCTCCGATGCGAACCAATCTGGTATATAAGTCACGCTAAATATCTCAAAGATTTAATCTTCATTTGTAAAATTAATTTGAAAAACATAACCAATGTCATATGGTAATAAAAACTGAGCTTAGAAATAATTAAATAACTGTTTCGACTTTTAGGATTATCAAGCAAGAGGATTTTTCTCTTTCCATAATTTACTTACTCTGCAATAGACAATAATACTAAAAGAAATATATTAAATGTCATGAAATTATTTAAAAAAAGAAAGAAAAGTTTTTTGGGAATCTGCACAGCTGCCTAAACGGAGGATCTCCTATTTTCTTTCTTCAATGGTTAATTACCTCAATTTGTTATTTTAATTTTCCTTCCACGAATGCTAGCCATGCATCTTCGGTTTACGTCTAATTTTTTTCCTTCCAAGATGCTTGGAAGTAAACGGAGAAAGGGGGAAGCAGAGTATAAAGAAAGAAAAGAAACTTTTGTGCACGTTCTTTAAGCAGGAAAAAAGTATAGCTATTTAAGTATGGATTCCATGTGAGCTACTAAGAGTAATGATAATAAAAAAACTCAACCACCTGCTTTAAAGCATCAGATTAAGAATCCAATAAAACGGTCTTGAATATTAAAAAAAATCAATACTCTCATTTTTTATTTTCTATTTCAACCGTTTTATTTATGCATTCATGCTGGAAGAATTCTATTTATTTATTAGGAGGTAGGAAAGAAAAGGGAATGGGAAGACTTAGATTATAATAGTTTCACTAGATAAGATGGATATGAGATGTGGGACTTTTAAAGAAGCGAAGGAGTTAACATGGGATGAAATATAATGGAGGATGGAGGTTTCGTCAAACCAGTCATAGGTACAAGAGGGAGAATTTTTCTTTAGGGCTTTTTGTGTATTTTTAGGAAATTTCATATTTGGATCAGATGGTTTCCAACTTAAAATAAAACATTTTGATATTTTGACCCCAAAACGGGATTTGGGGAAAAACTAATGAAAATTATCAAATAGCTCCTAAATTATTAGCTCTCCAAAAAATTCCGTTAGGAACAAAGTTGTAGAGAATATGATTTTTGTTTAAAGGTTTTTCGCGTGCGATAATCAGTAGAGAAGATTATTTAAACAATTTTTTCAACATGATCTGTTTATGTCTCTCAGCTAATACAATATTCCAGAATATTACATATATATAAGGGGGGGGGTTTAAAAATGAAAATTATAGGCCTTTGGGGTAACTCACTCAATTTTTTACTTTACCTTATATGGTCAAGTATTGTAATCGTGGAAGAAAAAAAGTGTTTTTTGCTTCGTTTTTTTCGAAAAAAGGCTGAAATTATTTTGATTAAAAAATTTCGCAATACCATTGCGTTTTGATCAACAAAAAAGTCTTAATGAGTGAACATCGAAAAAATTATATTTTTTGAGATATTAACTACTTTGTCACAATGTCTGTTAGTAAGTAGGTGCTTTACCAAAAATTTTGGTGTAGGCTCTAGCTCAAAAACTGGTGTGAATATCAAAACGAAATTTCACATGTAGTTTTGATGCAGTGAGATTAAGAGCTAATTAGATTTTGGTTGAAATCGAACCCAAAATTAGGGGGGGGGTTAGAAATTAAAATTATAAGATTTTCAAAGAAAAATGAAATATTCTATAAAATGATCTTATAATAAAAAATACAGTTATTATTTTTAAGGGGGCCAAAATTGGGGAGTGCAAATACTGATTGATAGAAATTGGGATTGTCCCACAAAAAGTGGGAAGTCTGCTCCCAGCGGTATTCGACCCCAAGTCCATGTTTAATTTATAAAAATCTAAATTTGAAAAATAATTTTAATAAATAAACTGAATTATAATCAAAAAATATAGAAAAATTTTAATCTTTCATTATTATAAAGGCATCGAAAAGAATATTTAATTTAATTATAAGTTTATCAAATGAAAAGGAATTTATGGGGGGGTCGGGTAGGCTAAGCGGTAGCATGTCAGCCAGCTAACCAAGAGGGCCCGAGTTCGGGTCCGGCTCGGGGCATCCGGCTGAGATCTGACCCCCGAGGTGGAGACAAATTTAAAAATAAAAATAAATAGTATCGTAAATGGCTTATGGCTACCATGCCCGAAAAGCCAAAAAAAAAAAAAAAAAAAAAAAAAAGGAATTTACAAAATAAAAAATTAGTAATAATTTAAAAATATGAAATGCAATCCTAAATGAAAATTTTTAAAATTATTTTATTAATTTCTAATATAAAATTCATCATTTATGTGGAATGCTGAAAGAGAAAAAAAACATCCTATTGCAAAAATCCTTAATATTTTAGAAAAGTGATTGGTCTCCAAATATCAAATTAAACGCCATGCTGATAAAGAAAAAGATTTAATACTCATATTGAATGCGAAGCTGTGATGATCAGATTCAAGTTATGAGTAGAATATGAAGCCATCAAGAGAAGAAGTAGAAGAAGAAGACATGACGAAAAGAAATGAAACACCATAGAAAATGAAACAAAAACTAAACAAAATTATATTAAATTCAAAATTGATCAATTACATAGATCATACATAATTGAGTACGCAGTCCTAAGACTGGCTTGACGCAACCACCGATCTCCAATCGGCTGTCCCATGTAGGGATGGCAAATTATTTTATATCGAAATTAGCTATAACCTATAACTTATATATCGATACATAAATATATCGTAGAAAATATATTGATATATACGATATATCCATATATTTGTATTAATTTGTTAATTAATTAATTTTTTTGGATGTTTTGGTAAAAAACTTCCAAATTAATGATTTTGGAGCCATGATTATTCGCGTATTTGCAACCTACGACTGCGAGAAACAATATAAAGATCTATTATCTATTCTTTTAACTGCATACACCGAGCACAGAAACACATAAATGTGCCAGTGTTCCCAGATCGAATCTGAAAGAAACAGTAGAAAATGTCTTTTTAGTTTAGAGTACCTAAGTCAAAGTATTTTTTAATAGTTGTGATGTTGTGAAATAAAAATTTCCTATAAAATTTTGTAATTAAAACATTGAAGCAGTTTTTTGGTATTCCAAGTGAAAAATTCCGATATATTTTTCTGATATATATTGCAAGGCATATATCGATATATTTTTGAAATGTATCGATATAAAAAAATAATCGAATACGTTGCTGTCCCTAGTTCCATGCCAGCTCTTTGACCCCTCTAAATGTTTTGCATCCCATATCCCTAATTATTTGGTCGAAATATTCTAATCTGGGTCTTCTGCTTTTCCTTCCCACCTCCTCCTCCAAGATATCCCTAAGCAATCTTGCGTGTCTCAGTGTGTGCCCCATCATCTAATGATATCTAATTCTATCCAATTACATACATATTTTCAAATCAAATGAATATTTAATAAACACAAAATTACTAAATATTATCGTAATAATTTAATGAAAATGTTTTTTAGTTTTAGGTTAAAAATAAAATAAAATAAAATGAGGGAGTTGTTTTTTAGTTGATTTTCCTTAGTATTGTTCTTTAATTAAGGAGCTTTTCAGCCCGCATCAACTACATATCATGTTCAGACATCTTATACTTGTTTGTAATTTATATCTATTAGATCCGAGATGACTTGTGTAATTTTAGTTATATATCAGAAGGGTTGTGTTCACCTCCTCAGGAATCAAACCACAGAGTTCCAAAATTAGCAATCCGGCTCGATTGCCTACCCTATGAATTGAACCCCTCTGACATGTATCACTCTAATTATTTCACTCAAAGATTTAATCTTCATTTGTGAAATTTATAAATAGTCATGCTATATATACCTAATCTAAATAGAGATGGTCGAGTGTTTCGAATTTTTTATTTATTCAAAAATCGAGGGCAATGGAATTTTCCCAAATTCAAAATAAGAGTTCAAATTGCCGATTTTAATAGACTTTTTTTAATTATATAGGTATACCTAATAACTTAAAAACTAATATAATAAAAAGAAACACGAAAAATTAGACAAAATGTTTAGATAGGTAATCAAATTAATGAACTTCATTTCTAAGATATTTTGTTTATATTGTGAATTAATAGATTAGAAAAAAGTATAATAATATATCTTCTGTTTTAAATTAACCATTTTTCTTTAGTGAAGTATTTATTATCAGAAAAAGTGGATATTTTGGGTAGAAAAACCTGATAAATTAGTTAATTTTTCTTCAGGTGAGTTAACCGATAATCGTTGGTCGATTAGCCGAAGCCAAAAGTGCCTTGAGCAACACCACATGGTTCTCGACCCCGCCTTAAGTGGAAACACCCCTTTTCCAGAGGCCAAAGCGATCGCCATTAACAACAAATCCACTTAAGAGCAAAGTTTCCTCGAGAAACTCACCCAAACTCCCCTTTAGCACTCTAGCCAACTAAAATATAAGAGAGAATTTTTTTACTCTATACCTGTATAAATTGAATGTTGTTAAAAATATTTTTTATTCTACTATACAAATTCTATAAATTAAAAAACAATAAATAAATAAATAAATTTTGATAACATAATAAGATTGGGAAAACTAGAGATGCTAATCTTTGGTCCGATTACAGCCAAAATCTAACCAGCTGCTAATCTCAATATTAAATATCTAAATTTAATTTTGATAACTTAATTGGTTTTTAAGCTAGAGTGTGGGTGAAATGAAAGTGTTCAATCAGTGTAAATGTGAGAAAAAAGCATTACCTACTACAACCAGATTTGAAATGAAAATTGATCTCAACAACAAAATATATTTATATGGTAATAAACATAAAATATCAAAATTTAAGTCACATAAACCAAACAATATTTCAAATTTTTTTGGAGCATTAAAATGCAAAAATACATCGTTGCGTACCAAGTTTCAGAATATTAAATAAAACCATTCTATATTGACAATTCATATTCTCGGTAAAGATTTAAGATATATAGCTAAAATTTGGTACATTGTAACATAGTTACGTACCAATTTTCAGCTCATTAACTAAAATCATTCAAGATTGGCATTTTGTACTTTCAGGAAACGTTTTCAGGTAAAAGATTAAAATTTGGTGAATTGTAATGTGAAAATACATATTTGCGTACCAATTTTCAGCTCATTAACTAAAACCTTTCAAGATTGGCATTTTGTACTCTCAGGAAACGTTTTCATATAAAAAGCTAAAATTTAGTGCATTGTAACATAGTTGGGTACCAATTTTCAACTCATTAACTTAAACCATTCAAGATTGGCATTTTGTATTTTCAGGAAACGTTCTCAAGTATAAGATAAAAATTTGGTGCATTGTAATGTGAAAATACATTTTTGCGTACCAATTTTCAGCTCATTGGGAATAACTAAAACCATTCAAATGAAAATAATTTATATCTTATATAGGTATCAATAATTTTTATTTTTTACTTAAGTAATTGATATTTATTCATCAGAGAAAATAAATAATTCGAAATTTTCGAGAAAACATTTTTTTTCAAACTAATGCGCGAACATGTCTCAACTTGTCCATGCGTGTCTCGACTCGTTTGAAATATTCTCGAGTTTTCATCATTTAAAATCTATTAAATATTTGTAATTGGAAATAAGCAAAACGGGCAATTCTAGAGCAATTGAGTACTGATACTATCTAATGGTTGACTTCTTGACCAAATTGACTTTATTTATTTATTTATATTATTAAAAAACAAAAATATCCTTCGATGGCTTCTTTTAATTATTACGCGTGTTTACAGTTTATTTGCTAATAAAGTTAGAAGAGAGAGGGAAAGCATTATATCGCCCTCTCTTTCCCACTATGATTGGTATTTTATATGAATATAAACAGGGGCTTACGAAAATTACCCAATTAAAAAACACCGATTTTGATTAACTTTTTACAAAATGATGATACCATTAACAGATGCAAGACATTTTTTTTAGTAGCGATGATTCAGTTTAAATGAGTGACAAAAATCATCAAAGTTCAGTGTAACTTCATAAAGTCCTAATTGAAAAAAAATCCAGACGCTTTCAGAGAAATGTACTTATTAGAGAAATTAAACTACATCAATAGTTTTTGCCAAAGTCATGATTTTTGTACTTTCAATTAATTGTTTTCCCTTGAAAGAGAATTATGGATGCGAAAAAATATTACTTAGATTTGTTTAAAAATCTGCTTAATAAAAATAAAATAAAAAAATTAAATGCAACAAATAAAATACACTAAAAGGTATAAAATAATTATTATCTTATTTAGTTACTAACTAAACTACGAAATATTAACATGAAATTACTTTTGAAGTCGGTGCCAAACAAACTATACCTACAAGCGAGCGTACCCACCAAACGTACTAAGATCCTTCGAGTGCGATTCATAAAAGGTATATATGTTTGGCACCGACTTAAAAAAGTAATTTCATGTTAATATTTCGTAGTTTAGTTGTAACTAAATAAGATAATAATTATTTTATACCTTTTAGTGTATTTTATTTGTTGCATTTAATTTTTTTGAAGTCGGTTTTATTTTTTCTTAAAAATTATTTTTATTTTTCTCTTTTAGTGATGTTATTAATAGTGATCATATCATCAGAGCTTGGCCAAATTAATATGGCACCATCCCTAAGATACCCCCTTTCCAATAAAAAAAGAATCATCGAAATCGGTTCATAAACAAAGAATAAGTTAGTCCTGAACAAACCTAACAAAAAAGGTCTAATACCTATGGAAAAAATGGGACCAATCGGAAATTTTTTCAAAATCGGTTCACAATTGGCGGAGATATGAGGTACTTAACATAGGCACAAAAAAAAAATTCAGTCGAATAGAGAACCTCCTCCTTTTTTGAAGTCGGTTAAAAAATAGAGATAAGACTGCACAATTTTTGGAAGTCTGTCGAGGTCCTTCGAACTTGCATTCATTACAACACCTGACATTTATTAGTGGTTGTGTGTCAGTTGCCGTCTTGCGGTTTATGGTTTATCTATCTACTCTTATTAAACGAGCAAAATTGTATATTTATTTATTTATATATATATTTTATTTATTTATTTGTATCTTGGTTCTATTTTGAAAACGGCCCTACCGATTTTGATGAAACAAAATCTATTAACAAGTTTTGAGGATGAAAAAACGATCTGGCTAGGTCTGGACCTCATCAAAATTCATCTTAATTGATTTTTTCTTAATTAAAGTAATTATTGATAGATGAAAATCTCAATAAAAAAAATGACTCGCCGGATGCCAGATTAGAACCTGAGACCTCTTGCATCAGAGGCACACACTTTACCACTGGACTATAGAACTATTTTAAATATCTTTGCTTTTTACTTTTACTAAAATGAATATTTTTGAATTAGACTTTATTATAAGTGTGGAAATAATTGAATATATTATATATAGCTATGTATTTAATAAATAGAATTCATTGAATAAATTGCGGCGAGGCAAATTTGAAATATGTATAATTGAATTAAGCTGAAAGAAAGACAACAATTAATTTTAAATCCAGAAACATTAAATATATTAATAATTATTCCTTGTCCCCCCCCCCCCACTCCACTCCTCTAATTAAAATTAAATATTCAATTCTCTTGTCTCCGGGCAATTATCCTTGAAATTGTCTTCCCGAGACGCACATATTTTTTTTAATTTTATGTTTTTATTTCAGATCCTATACGATTATTTTTTTTTATTATTATTTTCCTATTTATTTTTTTATAATGTTTATCAATATGAACGAATGTGGTCAAATTGGTGTACGAGTAAACAAATATACACATAATATGTGGAGCACTAGAAAGATAGAAGTACAAAAACTGGATGGGGGTGGGGATGGATGTGGGGGTGCATGAGGTGGGGTGCAGTTGTGGGGGATCCGGGGGTGGGAGGCGCAGTTGGGGTGGGGTGGGGCGGAGTGGGGGTGCAGTGGTGGGGGCGAGGTGTGTGGTTGGGGGGGTCAGGGGTTACCGTGCATCGCTCGGTGCCTCCAGGTACTATGTTTTAAACAAAAACGCATCAGGCTATTGCATTGCTACGGTCTTCGATGCTGAGCCTTAGTCAATCTCTCGACGCGTGGCAATGATTATTATTTAATATTCATCTTATAAAAAATATATAATATGTAAGAGCATTTGTAAATAAATAATTCCTCGTTGTAAAATTTGAATGTGTATTCAGGCCCCGCAAAATTTTTGAACCCGGCCCCGCAAAAGGTCACGCCGGCCCTGGGTATGACTACCGCACGACCGGACGGCCCGCCCTGCCAAGCAGTTATTTATACACTCAACATCAACAAAACTGGATACTCAAAAATTAAAAAAGAATTTTTTTTTTAATACGTTATTATGAGAACGTCAAAAACAATTTTATTATTAGATAGACAAAATATTAATAAAAACAAAGAGGCTAAGTGAAAGCCGTACATCGTATCGTAATTTTTTACATCCAAACTAATTATTTTAGAGCAACCAAACAAAATTTGGTTGAGTTTGGTAAATGGCCAAGGTTTTCATTTTTTGACCCCCCCCCCCCTCATTTTGGGCGGTTAGTTTTTGCATTTTTAAACTTCTGGGGTCCTACTGATTATGTATACAAAATTTGGTTGAGTTTGCTCAAATAGCCTAGATTTTTAATTTTTACCCCCCCCCTCTTAATTTTGGGTCGATATGCACCAAAATCTAATCAGCTCTTAATCTCAATGGACCAAAACTACGTGTTAAATTTGGTTTCGATATTCACACTAGTTTTCGAGCTAGCTCGCCCACAAAAATTTGGTAACGCACAGACTAACTAACAGACTAACAGACATTTTGACAAAACAATTTTTATCTCGAAAAATATAATTTTTCCGATATTCACTTATTAGAGCTTTTTTGTAGAACGAAATGCCATGGTTTCGCTCAATTTTTTAAATCAAAATAGTTTCAGCCGTTTTTGAGATATTTTGAAAAAAAGAAGGAAAAAAACACTTTTTTCATGCACGATTACAATACTTTACCATACAGGGTATGGTAAAGTAAAAATCTAATGTGAAATTTGAAAAATTATATTAAGTGGTTATCGATGAATTTTTTGCGAATAATAAAATAAAATTTTCAAAAATGAAGGGTCATTTTTTGTACAGCATCCTCTGGCTGATGAATGGCTATTTCTTGTTTCCTATCTTATATTTGTGTTTCTTTTCGCTTACTTATTTTTTCTAAATCTATATTATCATTCATTAGTTGAAATTTACTATTATTATTTAATATGTTATTCTTCTTATAATTATAGGGATCCTTATTTCTTTTAATTACTTTAATGTGATTTAAAATATATTTTGAAATACCTGATAAAAAACGCTTCGTTTTATATGACTGCAGGCCGCAAGTAAGTCCATGGAGTGCCACATGCGGCCCAAACGTTGGCCAGGCTTGGTATAAACCATTATTTTTACTACCAAATAAATTTTTTTGAAGAAAATTTTTATAAACATACCTATTATAATAATTAAATCATATATTGAAAATAAATAATTACAATTATTAAATCTAATTAATAATTAAATGGATCTTCTTGTTTCTTATAAAATAAAGAGTCAAACAGGAGTTCATCATCTACAACAATTTCAAAGATGATCTGTATTTTGATTTTATACCTTATAATAATTGAATTCTGGTTAAATTGTACTTATTTATAATAGTATATTTTATATATCTATATATAAGAAAATGTAATTTTGCTCTATTATATAGAAAAAAAATCCTGTCTCGAGAAGGAAAATTTTACAAAGGTTAAGATATTTTAGAAATCTGTTGGAAAAATAACAAGTGAATTTCAGTGAAATTGTACCTAGTAATTTTTATATATTTAGAAAAGTTTTAATAAAACTCAATATATTTCGAGTTTTTGATCCATGTTTATGTAAATCTGCGATTTTATAAGGCCCTTAAATAGGGAAGGGGTAGGTCAGGTTAAGCCCGCTCTTAATAAATTAAATTAAATAAAAATAAAAAATAAAATTATATATATATTTAATAATAAAAAAATTATAAGAATCTCAAATTAATAAAGAAAATATTTAATAAAAGGACTTATTTACTAATAACAAAAAGATATGTAATAAAGAAAATAATCTGTTTTGATATTGGATAACAATTCAAGTAAGTTAACGAAAACAGAATAATTAAGTAAAATTATCTTGCCAATTACATAAGGATTGAATAGTTAAAACCGTGAGATTAATTTGACAACTTAAGATATAGATGATAAATTATTATTATTTTATCACTCACATAGGATGGCCATCGTCTCCCAATTCTCGCACGTGCACGTACTCACCCCTATTCTCAACCCTATATTCACAAAGATTTCACCCCTTGTTCGCTCTGCCGCTCGGCTAAAAAACCGCTCTCGATCCCTCTCCTATCAAGGCTAGAGCCGCTCTCTCATCTCACTTCCCTCGACGCCGTCCGGCTTGCCCCCCTCACACACACATCCCTGCTCTGTCCTCCACACGGACAGCCGTCTCCTCCCCCTTTCCCGCCTAAGGTCTCTCTCTCTCCTTGTCGCACTCTCTCGCGCTGTTCGTTCCTAATTCCCATCTTAAAAGTGTATCAGTGCGCTGGTTGTCTGGCTGCTGAATCAGCAGTGATTCACTCAACCTACTACTCCAACCAGACAACCTTCGCCTTAATACACTATCTAAATAATAATACAATTTACTTAATCACTAATACTAATACTAAATTAAGGGTAGTAACCCTTACATCTGTCTCTAGTGCACCGCCACCATTTACACTACCCTCCGTTTTCTAAAAGTTGACTTCCCCGTAGGGAATCCACTTTTCTCTGGGCACACTTTCTTGAGGATAGGGTGGGGAAGCACTTTACACTGACGAAGGCACTACTTCCGGAGGGTCCTCGTGGTCGTCCTCCTGCTGTAGTTCGGGATGCTCCTGAGTCGGCCGTGGTAACCCTCGACGCCGCCACCACCAAAGAAAGGCGGCAGTTCCCCCCAGGACCAGTAGCAGGGTACCTCCTCCGATTGGTAATGTAAAATATTGCAGGCGCTCCCTGCGTGACAGGCGGTCGGCTTCCTCGCGTAGTCGTTCAATGGGTAATTCCATCCTCGACCACCCTCGTTCGGCTCGGAGTGCATCGAGGCCGTCTAGCGCCTCCCTTAGTTCGCGTGGGTCTCTCGGAAGCTGGTGTAGCTGGACCAAGTCGACATTGGGGGGAACGAAGATCGTGGGAGCATTGACATGGTGCCGGCTAGTGGTAGAACCACGGGGAAGGATCAGAGTGAAATCCGTTCTTAGCCGGCACCCATCCTTCAGCTCGTAGCACCCGGCCCGACTCAGAGCTGTCTCGCTGTGCTGGACCTCGTCGTCGTGAACCCGGCATCGGACGTAAGAGTTCCGGGTATCGTCCAGGCCGTAAAACCATCTGGGCCCCGCCCACGCTGGTTGCCATTCGTCTCCGACAGAACCCAGGACAATTGTCCATCGGCAGTATTTGTCCAGATCCTGAGTCTGCCGGAAGAACAGCTCGCTGAGACAGGTTCGATGGGCTCGGGTGGACAATGCCACCGGTTCCCGACACACTACGGGGTTCGAACCTCGACACCTGCTGATGTAGGTGCTGCCTAATAGTACATAGAGTTGTCGGTCCAGAGTGGCTGCCAGCCAGTCCTCGCCCGGGTCAACCGTTAACTTTGTTCGGAGGGGGCCGGAAATAGTGGGTAGTAAGTGTACCTTAAAAAGATCACTTGTCAGACGATCGTCCCTTAGGGGAATGTTGATTACGAACCGCACTGCACTACCTACACTATACATTTGGACGGTGCACCAGTCATACAGCTTAAACATATTCTCTAATTTACTCGGGGTGACCCATTCTAGTCCGGTGGGTAACCCCTGGCTTAATTCTAATGTTAGTAATAGTAGTTCTCTGGGATTGATCAGTCGAGCATCCAACCTGCCGGATGCCGCCGACTGAACCATCCCGAGGATTTCCATCATCCAATTGTGAGCGGACTGGATGCTTTGCCCCAGGCGACGCACTTGCACCGTGAGTTCGATCCAATGTGTGAAATTTTCGCGTAGCCTTTCAATCTCGGCTTCCGTCGCGTTGACATTAAAACTAACCGTGTTAGCAAGTTTCAGAATAACACGGGTTAACTCTTGTATTTTATCAAAATTTAAATTGGTCTTTTTGTCAACCCGGTCTAGTACTGTTATCTGATTTTTAAAATGATGAATAATTTCAGCGCGGGCCTCATTGAGGGAACTTAGTTGGTCGTTAATTATGATGAGATCATCTGAATCGGGCGTTCCGAATAGAAATTTCAAGACTTTACCCCCCACATCGACTAGACCGCGTTTGTTCCTCGCCGGAGGTAGCAAATATCTTAAACTCGCGATAATGTCTACAGTCCGCTCGAACTCTACCACCAGATGCTGGATATCCTCTTCCAATGATATTGGGAACTCTATGTGTCCGTGGGTAGGGGAGACAAAATCCTTTATGGCCTTTAGCTGCCTCCGGATTTGGTCCTCCCTTCCCTCCAACTCCGCCAGGTCGAATTCGGTGGCCACGATCCAGGACTCTCCCGCAAATATGATCTGGTCCACCAGCTCAAAATGGGCCCCCGTACTGGATCGCGGTGGATCCTCTGCCATCACGTTCCCTAGGACCCCGAGTAGTCCGAATAGTCCGGATATCCCTAGGATGATGGAGGAGAACAAAAATTTAGATTCCGCGAACTCACTCATTTTTTCCTCCCTACGCTAAAGTTGAAGAGCCTTCTCTTCGGTGGTCTTCCCTTAGTTCTTACGCCCCTATCTACACCCTGGCCGCGTGAAGCGCCGGCCGCACCCCTGGTTCTCTCCGCAATTCCTGAAGGTCCAGGTTGAGGACTTGGCGCTTGGTTCCCCTGAGCTAGGGGGACCCTACCCCCTCCCAAGCATCTGTCGCTTACCGGTGACCCTGAATGTTCCATCGTTGGCTCCGGACTAGGAGGAATACTGACGTCGTCCGAAACCGTGAGCGTCCTGTCTTCACTGGAACTTAAATCCCGAGGAACCGTTTCGGGAAGGACTCTCTCCGTGCTCCCCTCTGCTCCTCCGCCCGGGCTTAATTGAATTTCCTCTGACCGGCCCGGGCCGCGAGGTCTTAAGGCGTAAGGTGACCTGGCTACGGGGCTTGGTGTACCTTGAGGGCTCCAGCACGAGTCGCCCTCGGCCTCAGGTTCTGTCGAACTTTCACGGGATGGGGTTGATATTGGTGTTGGTGACTGTTCGGGTGTTGTCGGCGCTCGGTAATTGATATTTATCCGAGTGGGGCCATCTCTGGATGGTAATGTTAGGCGGAAGGTTGGTTGTCTTGACGAAGTGAAGGTCCGGGATTCGTAGCTAGCGTCCACGCCGCCGGGGCGTGTGCTATCTGGCTGTACTGACGGTGATGTGTAGACCGTGATGTGTATAGGGGTACCGGCTACTGCCTTCCTCAGAATTCCCTTTACTTTGACCCATTTTAGTTGGTCACGTCCGCACCCTATCTTGGGGAGACCCACGGAGTCCACTTGATCCCTCAAGGCCAGTCTAACCATGTCCGCTATGGCTGATCTCACCTCCGGGTAGCTCGGCTTCCCCATACTACGGGCCTTGGTCACCAGGTAGTAGACTGTCCGGTCGTTCTTCCGGAGGACGAGACAACGTCCTGGTTCCGGATGTTGGGAACGTAAGTCCTCTTCCCCCCCAAATTTTTCTTTGAAGTCGACGGCGATCCCGGCTGACATATGTAGGTCAGCGGCTACGCAATGCCCGATGGCTCCCCGTGGCGGATGGTCGAATAGGTTGCCCTCTACCTCGTGTACCTGTATTGGCTCTGGGTGGTAATTGGGTCCCGCCGGCTTCATTCGGTTAATATGCACCACCGTCTTCTCGCCGGGTCTCAGTTCGAGCTCATAAGTCACATCCGACTTCCGCCCTAATACTCGGTAGGGGCCTCTCCACGGCCGGTGGAACTTTTTCGCGTGGTTCGGTTTCAGGGCGGGGACAAACAAATAGACCCAGTCCCCTTGGTTGAAGGACCTCTGTCGCCGTCCTTGGTTCTTTTGTTTGTTCCTCCGCTCCCTCTTCTGTTGGTCTCTTCTCCGGGCTTCCTCATTGACCTTCTCGAACCGCCCCTCCAATTCTTCTAAATAGTCCCCCTTCTCTAGAGGGTTGGTTTTCGGTTCTAAGGGACAGCTGAACGGAAATCGAAGCTCCCGTCCAAACATAAGTTTGTTGGGCGAGAACCCGGTGGATGAGTGTGGCGTGCCGTTGTAGGCCGCTATCGATGGGTATAGCCACTTGTCCCAATCGTGTCCATCCCTCTGTACGAAGTGGGAGACCTGGTCCACTAACGTCCGGTGTAACCGTTCCAGTCGGCCATTGCATTGAGGGTGGTAGGCTGTTGTCTGAAGTTTCTTGATGTTCAACTTCCGACAGATTTCCGCCATGAGCTCGGAGGTGAAATTCGCTCCTTGATCTGTTAGTAGTCTCAGGGGGACTCCCAGCGGGCAGACGATGTGGTCAATGAACGCTCGGGCGACCTTATCTGCCGTTTGGTTGGCCAACGGGATCGCGACTGCATACCTTGTAAAGTGGTCAATGAATGTGAGGAGATACCGTGCTCCCTGGTTGGTTGTCGGAAGCTTCCCTACTATGTCCAGGGAAACCATCTCCATCGGTGCTACGGCCTCGTAGGGTTCTGCGATCGGTGCGGTTAAACCGGGGGGTGTCTTCCTCTGGGCACACGAGAAACAGTTTCGCACGGCCTCCTCTATGTCTTTGGCCATTCCTTCCCATACAAACTCCTCTCTCATCCGTTGGAGTGTGGAGTGAGCCCCCCTGTGTCCAGCTAACGGTGTGGTGTGGTATTGGTCGATTAACTGCGGAACCATGACCCGGGGTACGATCAGCCGGGGTGAGTCCTCGCTGTCTTGGTTCGGCGCTAGGAACCAGAGACCGTCCTCGTCTTGATAAGTTGGTGTCCCCGAGTCCCTTCTCAGACGGCTACAATAGCTGTCCCGCTCCTGTAGCTTCCGGATACGTGATCGGGTTAAGCCTGACTCCCCTCCTTCGCTAGTTATTATGGGGCGGACCGCTCGGCTCAATGCGTCGGCGTGTTTATGCTGTTTTCCCGGGCGATGTTCCACGTCATACTGAAATTCCTGTAGTCGTAGGGCCCAACGAGTAAGTCGTGCCGATGGGTCTTTCAAACCGAGAATCCAACGCAGAGCCGAATGATCAGTCTGCAGCCGGAACCGGTTGTTCAGCAGGAAGCACCTAAACTGTTTCGTTGCCCATACTACCGCAAGGAGTTCACGCTCGGTTGTAGAGTAATTCTGCTCTGCCTTATTGAGCTTCCGGCTGGCGTAGCAGATAGGTCGTTCTTCCCCGTGGTGTACTTGGGATAGTACCGCCCCCAAGGCCACCCCTGATGCATCCGTTGCCAGCACGAACGGTAAAGTCAGGTCGGGATAGGCTAGTACATCTTCCGACGTTAGCACGGCTCTTAATTTTTGGAAAGCCGACTCCTGCTCACTTCCCCATTCGAACCGTTGGTATTTGCCGGTAAGAGATGTTAGAGGTTTGGCGAGGTCGGAAAACTCCGGTATGAACCTCCGATACCAACCGGCTAGCCCGAGGAAACTCTGTATATCTTTAACTGTCTTGGGCCGGGGATATTCGCGTAATGCTTGCAGTTTCTCCGGGTCGGGTTTAATCCCCTCTGGGGTCACTATGTGTCCTAGGTATGTTACTTGTGGTTGGGCGAACGAGCACTTGCTCATCTGGATCTTCATATTTACCTTCCTAAAACGGGATAATACCTCCCCCAACCTCCTGAGATGTTCCTCTAACGTGTCACTGTACACGATTACGTCGTCTAGGTACACATAACACCCTTTGCCTTTTATCCCGGCTAGGATAGCGTCCATCGCCCGCTGGAAGGTAGCCGGGGCCCCGGCTAACCCGAACGGCATTCGTAGATATTCAAAGTGGCCGTCGGGGGTGGAGAACGCGGTCTTCTCCCTATCTTCTGGGGCGAGCGGAATCTGATGATAACCACTCGCGAGATCCAGAGTAGTAAAGTATCGGGACCGCCCAAGTCCCTCCAGGGTCTCAATCAAGTTCGGCATGGGGTAGGCGTCTGGAGCCGTAATAGCGTTGAGAGCCCGGTAATCCGTGCAGAAACGGTACTTCTGCTTTCCGTCTAGGCTCTTCTTTGGCACTAGCACCACCGGAGCCGACCAGGGGGAAGCCGAGGGTTTTATTACTTTTGTCCTCAGCATCTCCTCGATTTGGCGCGCCATCTCGGCTCTGAGTCCTAGCGGAACGCGATAGGCTCTCTTATAGATGGGTCGAGCTGCGCCAGTTCGTATTTGATGTTTTACGAACGTGGCGCACCCTAGTGTTTGTCCCTCCGAAAAGATGATACTTCGGTTCGCTTTTAAAATACTGATCAGGTCTCTCCTGGCGTCGGCCGGGAGGTTCCTTCCAATCCCATTCCAATCCACGTCCGGTTCGCCTTCGCCCAAGGGATCTCTCCGCAGGCCCTGAACATGATAGGCTGGATGAGCCTCCCGGAACGCAGTTTCCCCTGTGGATAAATCTAGGATGGCCCCTAACGTGGTTAACAGGTCCATGCCTATGATTCCATCTTGCCTTATTCTCAGCCCGGCGATGATGAAATCGTGCTCTATTAAGGTATTATCCAGGGTACCTCGAACACGCTGCCTCCCTTGGAGGTCGAGGGCCTCCCCGTCACTCCCCTGGCCACTAGCGTCTTTTCCCGGAATAAAGGTAGTCCCGGAACCACCTCCTTCAAAATTGACACCTCCGCCCCGGTATCTACCAGCATTTTGAACCGCTTGTCCTTCACCACTAGATCCATCTCTATATCCTTACTTGCCCCCGTAACCACCCTGGGAATGGTTACACTGTTCGGCGGCCGGGTGGGGCTGTTTACCTCGACCGCTTCTCGTTTGGGGAAGCCCATCTACTCCGGTTGCTGGCTGTATCACCGCTCCTGGCTTCCCTCCATTCCTGCCTTCGGTTCGGTGAGGGGGTTCGGTTATTCGTTCGATCGCTACGGGTACTACTGCGTGGGTAACTTCCCCTCCCCGCAGACTCTAGTCCCCCAGATTCTCGTCTCCAAGGGGACGGTGAACGGGGCTTGGATGTCCGTTGTTGACACTCCCTGCTATAGTGGCCCTCCTTACCGCAGGTGTAACAGGTTGGAGGTGTCCTGCATTGCCGTGCTATGTGCCCCTCTTTCCCGCAGCGGTAGCATCCTGTGTCCCGGGAGTCTCCCCGTCCCCCTCCCCAGCGTCCACGGACGGGCGGTGATGTTCCTCGCCTCTCGGAGATGGGCCACTGAACCTGTCGGTTTCGTACTACCCTCCCTTGGCCTGTGAAAGCTACCCTGCCTTCCCGCGTGTCTGTTCCCTGCGTCCCTTCAGGATAAGGGCTGGCCTCTTGTTCCTCCTTTCCTTCCCCTCCGGTGTGGACTCCCCACACCCCCCTTGAACTTCCCTTGATCTCCTTCTCGATACGGGCCCCGATGATAATCGCTTCCTCGATGGTGAGTGGGGGCGCCCAGCTCTTAGTTCCTTCCCTGTTTCCCCTTTCAGGCCTCGCCAGTGTGCGCTGCGCGAAGCACCTTGTCCCGTCCTGTCCTGGATTACCCCTTCAGGTAGCTGTCTTGCTATGCTGCGGATCCGGTCCGCAAATTCTCGGACGTCTTCCTTCTCCCCCGGAGTGGCGTTTAGCAGGTCTTTCAGCCACTTATCGGGTGCTTCCTCTCTCTGGAACCGGCTCCGTAGCGCCGCTTGTAAGTCCGGCCACGTGGTAGGGTTGTTTCCAGCCCCTTCCAGGTAAGTCGCGGCCTTTCCCCCCTAGCTTGGTGCGCAGCACCCTCGCTCTCATGTCCGGGGTCCATCCCCCCATCTCGGCCACATTCTCAAATCCTCCAAGTATTGCTCTATTGGGGGGGCCCCTTCATCTCCGGACCACTTAGGAAGGTTGGACTGAATGCTAAGGTCCGGTCCCGGTGTCACCTGGACGTTGATAGGAGCTTGCCCTGGACCGGGGTTTCCGCTCCCACTCGGTTGACTCCCCTCTCCCCTTTCCTTCTCGAGTTGCTCATATTTGAGCTTTAGCTCCGCCAGCTGTTGCTTCAGCTGCTCTTCCATATTATTAATTTTTTTTTCAAACTGCTAAAAAAAAATTTTCCCAACCAAATGACTCAACCGTTTGCTCAAAAATGGTTCAAAAATTCTGCTCAAAAATTTACTCAAAATAGCTCAAACATTTGCTCAAAAATGAAGCTCCAAAAATTTGCCCAAAAATTGGCTCAAAAAATTTTTGCTCAAAAATGGCTCAAAAAATGCTCAAAAAATTTTCTCAAAAAATGGCTCAAAAAATCTGCTCCAAAAAATTTTTGCTCAAAATTGTCTCCAAAAAATGGCTCAAAAATTTGCTCAAAAAATTTTTGCTCGAAATGTCTCCAAAAATGGCTCAAAAATTTTACTCGAAAATGTCTCAAAAAAAAATTTGCTCAAAAATGTTCGGAAATGGCTCAAAAATTTTTCTCAAAAATTTTCTCGAAAATGGCTCAAAAAATCTGCTCTCAAAAAATGGCTCAAAAATTTGCTCAAAAATTTTCTCAAAAATTTCTACCCCCCAGGCTCGATCGTTTCCCTTTTTGCAGGAGTAAATCCTGGTCACGGCACCAATTGTAAATCTGCGCTTTTATAGGCCCTTAATTGATCGTATAAGGAAGGGGTAGGTCAGGTTACGTCCGCTCTTAATAAAGTAAATTAAATAAAAATATATATATTTAATAATAAAAAAAGTTATAAGAATTATAAATTGATTAAGAAAATATTTAATAAAAAAGACTTATTTAATAATAACAAAAAAAATATTTAATAAAGAAAACAATCGGTTTTGATATTGGATAACAATTTCAATTAAGTTAACGAAAACAGAATAATTAAGTAAAATTATCTTGCCAATTACATAAGGATTGAATAGTTAAAACCGTGAAATTAATTTGACAACTTAAGATATAGATGATAAATTATTATTATTTTATCACTCACATAGGATGGCCATCATCTCCAATTCTCGCACGTGCACGTACTCACCCCTATTCTCAACCCTATATTCACAAAGATTTCACCCCTTGTTCGCTCTGCCGCTCGGCTAAAACCCGCTCTCGATCCCTCTCCTCTCAAGCAAGCTAGAGCCGCTCTCCTTCATCTCACTTCCGCTCGACGCCGTCCGGCTTGCCCCCCTCACACACACATCCCTCGTCTCTGTCCTCCACACGGACAGCCGCCTCCTCCCCCTTTCCCGCCTAAGGTCTTCTCTCTCTCCTTGTCGCACTCTCTCGCGCTGTTCGTTCCTAACTCCCATCTTAAAAGTGTATCAGGCGCCTGGTTGTCTGGCTGCTGAATCAGCAGTGATTCACTCAAATTACTCCAACCAGACAACCTTCGCCTTAATACATATCTAATTAATAATGCTAAGAAATAATACAAAATTAAGGGTAGTAACCCTTACATCTGTCTCTAGTGCACCGCCCCATTTACATTTACATGAGTGCATAATACTGAATGACAAAAGATGAAATAAAGTTTAAGGAAAGCGGTGTTGGTTTGTAGTGAAACATATTAAACACAGGAATTATTTAACGGATTATAGTGGTATTTCACAAAGTGGAAATAAAATTAAAGAATTAAAAAATCTTTTAAATTATTTTGAGATTTTTTTATTTATCTCTATACATATTTCGGGCTATGAACCTTCAGCAGGAGGTTTAACAGAACAGTTTTCTGTTAAACCTCCTGATGAAGGGTTCATAGCCCGAAATATGTATAGAGATAAATAAAAAAATCTCCAAAATAATTTAAAAGATTTAATTTTTAATTTTATTTCCACTTTGTGAAACACCACTAGGTCCGTTAAATAATTCCGATGAAAAGAAGAAATATTTGTATTCCATATATTTATAATTACTATAGATATAATATATTATATATGGAGATGGGAAAATACTTAGTTTCATCAATTCCTTTCATAAAATGACTTGGTATTTAATTTTGCCAGAGTTGAGAGTCGGAGTCGAGTGTTTTTTTTACCGACTCCGCAGCACTGGATTGGAGGTAGTTTTTGAAGTTTTACTTTTCAAGGAAAATATCTTTTAAAAATATAATTTTTTTATAACAATATAAAAATTTTATTTTTCAAATATAATAAAAAACATAAATATTTACATTCATATAATAAATAGTATATAAATTGAATATCCAATTGAAATTAACTAGATCAGTGATTCGCAACCTTAAATGTTAAATAAACCACTTAAAATGTGTAACTTGTATCCTCCTTTATAGATAGATAAAATTGTAAATCTGTATATATAGAAATCATATAAAAAATATAAAGGATACCTTGTACAACACAGTTTCGTCTTAATACCGTTTGAAAATAAGGGAATTTTCTTACATGGCATGTAAGCAGCGATTCAAAGTTCAAGTATCATCAGTTTTTCCTGCAAACGTGTGTATAATTTACTTTAAGATTTGCTTACGGTAAGGCATTTTAGACAGGAAGATGGACTAAATTTAAATATACAAAGTCTTAAAAACATACATCTAAATTTATAAAGTTTTTCAAACATAAACAAACGAAAACACATTTTTTTGGTAAAAATAGAGTATAGGAAATAAGAAAATTGTGTCAGAAAGAAATAGCTCTCGTTTACTGGTGTTTAGAAGTGTAAAAGAAAAAAGGTAAAAGTAACAAATAAAGCCCATGAGGTCACATGGAAACATTAACTGCCTAAAAACCACCTCATAGAGTAGAACTTGTTTGGGAAGGCATTTTTTTTAATCTAATAGAACCGAGATCTTGTGAAAAGTTCAATAAGTGAAAATTTGGGAGCCAAACGAACAATTATCATTTGCCATGTGACGTTACGGGCTCTATAGTGAGCTTTAACGCGAAAGAAATATTAATATATATTAATCATAAGTTTCCTATATTTGATTCAATCGCGAATCGAATGCGAGGTGATTTTTGTCAGATATTAAGTAAAATCACCTGCATTCGATTCGGGTTGAAATAAAAATTGGAAACTTATGATTAATTGATAGCAACACCTTATACACGTGTTAACCGATCGAGCGCGCTGGACTGGGGTGATTGAATATATAACATCTCAGATTACAAATCCATTTGGTGATCCATATCAGTGTTTGGTATAAAAGCGTCATGCGGGCTAATCGCGAAATGATGCTGAATCATAGCTAGAAGGATCTCATCTTTTTCATTCTCTCTTGGTCCAGACTTAAGATTCAGCAGACTCCAATAGCCTCAACCAGCAGTAGTCTAGCGATATATTGTATATATCTTGTTTAAAAACTCGATCAAAAACAATTCTCTTTAATATATTAATTATTCTTTAATATATTAATTATTCTATTACATAATTATAAAATTATTTAATATATATTAATATGAATTGTCCATTGTGATCTCAGATATAGTGCATGGAATGTGTGGGTATGGGCACAGTAAATAATAGCTTTTATGATCATTCTAGTCTACCTTTATGGCTGTGATGAAATGAAAGTGGCTGAGGTATTAGCCTCTGGCCCAATGAGGAAAGTAACGCGAAATTACCTCAGCCATGCTCTCTAATAAACCTCTCCAGTTCTCCTAATAGTCAAATTGAAAAGGGTCAAACTAGATTTCGTGCTGGCTACATATTACAATGAACACTTTGAATAAAATATATAAACGAAAATTCAAGAGAGATAGGCGATGGGAGGGCAAAGGTCTGTCTATATAGGTTCGAAAGAAAATATTAACTCGCAGGATTTGACCGAAATATTAAGAACGAAATGAATGAGGAGGGTACAAGATAGAATAAAATCAGATAAATCAATGTAGAAGCGAGATCAGGGAGAAAATAAATGGGTGAAGGAAGGCAGGAATATGTTTAAGTCTAGAATAGTGATCAAGTGGGATCTCGGAGGCAAAAAGGAACTAGCAAGGGTATCAAATGGGAAGCTCTCTCTGAAAAAGCAGGCTAGGACGAATGGTAGCTAATGGGGCTATCTCTGTAGAGAGATGGGAAAAGGAACCAAACGAATTTTACCAGGGGGTTACCTGTATATGTTTATAGACTCAACGGCAAAATAGCCGGTTACAATTGATTAAATTAAAAATGTTTTAATAATTTTTGACTGTTCCTTAATTCTATTAAACATATTATCGAGTAAATTTTATTTGGAAGCCCCAGTTATGCAGTGAGTCTACAAAAGCGTCTCGCTATGTTTCTTTCACTTTTAACTTTGGAACCTGAAGTGGTAACAAGTTTTTCTATACCAGGCTATTTCACCAGCCCACGTTGGGAAACTGATCTAGATAATTCAATTAATATTGATATATGAATTTATTAGTTTTCCCAATTCAATGGATATCTAATATCTCACAAGTGTATAAAGTTGAGTTATCGTCGCTTGAAGAGATAGTTAGTTTTTCTCTTTCGAAAGGCAGCAGTGCGAAATTTAAATGATGCTTTGTTGTAAATTAAATTAGGAAATAAAGACATTTATAAAAACAATTATTGCTATATTTCCTAATTTAATTTACCTAATATCTTGTTAAAACGATTTTAAAATTTTCGGTTACTAAATGATCATGTTGGAAAACTATCACAATGTTGACTTCAAACTCTGTAAAAAAATAATAATAAAAAACATTAAAATTAGACAAAGTTAAGATTTTAATAGATCTGTCATCTGTTAAACTGCAATAGGGTGTTTCTCAATTATTGTTAATATAGAGGGGAAACAAAAATTTAGATTTAGATAGTAGTGATATCGAGATTTAATTTGAAATTATTTTCATGCAGAGTAGCAAAAGTTGTCAATTTTCAAGAGGAAATCACTGAGGATGTCCTATGCTTGATAGAAATAAATATATTCCTATAATTAAAGGAATATATAAATAATTTTATGCCATTGAATGAAGTGGTTCATTAACATGTCAAAATATAACATGAACCCTTCATTCGAAGGTACTCATGCACAGAAAACAAATATAATATTTTTTAAGAAAGAATGAAGATGAAAGCCAAGCCTTTGAATCTATAGTGTCTATCAAATAAAATTATATATGTTTGTCGATCTAGAACAAGCTTTCAAGGGTTTTTCATGGTCAACTTCTGTTTTTTAAATGGAAACATATATCTTTCTTTACATATCCTACATTTACAAAAAAAACTGAACAACTTTTATAAGAACTATTTTTTATACGACATCAAATAAAGAAAATATTAAATCAATTAGATCTAAAAAAAATTCAAATAATAATTATTTTTAACAATTATTCATCTTAATTATCAAATAATAAGGATCAAATATTTAATTATAAATAATAATTTAATATAATTAATAATTTAATAATTTTCCGACGATGTTCTGTGACATTCCAGAGTGTATGGCAAGTCTGGACCTGGATGAATTCCAGTTTCAATTTCCTTATTTTTTAACAGATTTACAACACGATAAAATGAAGCTTGTGAGGGTGTATTCCTATCAGGAAAACACTCGGAATCCATTTCAATGGCAGCCCCTAACATTTCTTCCACATTCACCATAAATTAAGACCATTTCAATTTTGTCTTCAACAAAAAATACTCCATTTTTATTATGGTAATACAATATAACTATCTACTGGATTGACACGAGAAATAAACTTTTTTAAACTCAAGAATTTTAACTAGTTCTATTAAGTAGAAAATAATCTCTTAAATCTGTGTATAATGAAGTTTTAATATCATTATAAACACTTATTTTCATTGTTGTGACTTTTCGATTTAATAATTATTTATTTAATAATTAATTATCAAATCATTATTATTTGATAATTAAGTTAAATAATTGTTAAAAATAATTATTAAGATTTTTTTGAGATCTAATCGATTTAATATTTTTTTTATTTGATGTCGTATAAAAAAATAGTTCTAATAAAAGTTGTTCAGTTTTTTTTGTAGATTCAGAATGTGTACAGAAACATATAGGTTTCCATTTAACAAACCGAACTTGACCTCGAAATACCCTTAAAGCTTGTTCTAGATCGAAAAACAATAGCGTAGTTTAGTTTCCCCCCTGATATAAATAAACTTTTATTTGAAACTTTTTTTCATATAATGCACTGTTTTTGAGTTATACTGTCTCAAGATAAAAAACTCACCCGGTATATATAATATATGTGCAGGCGAGAGAAAATTAGCTTTTAAATCTATTATCTCTTTGACTTCCAGAGTAATCTGGAACTAAACTTTATTTACGAATATTATTATACAGTTTATTCATTATCTTCTTCTTTTAAGTGCCATATCAGGTCTCCCTGACGTTTCGGCTCCTCTCCATATATATCTGTGCTGAGTGTGTTTAGGTGTTTTTACACAGATATACGGGACCTACTTTTTAACGGCGGTTCCGAACGGCTAGTTTGGAGAGGTTACTAGGCAATTATACTCTTAGTAGGTTGCCATTGCTTTCCTAGAGGAGGCGACTGCAAATATCTGATCTGCCGAGACTCAGTTTCGACCCAGTGTTCAAACCAGCGTACTTCGAGCCAGCGACCCGACACTCTACCCACTGACCCGCAGTCGCCTCATTTAATAGAATATAGGGCTTTAATGTATACTAAATTTGATAAATAAGCTATTTTATGCGTAAGCAGAAACGTCCTTTAATATTATTGTAATATTATTATTGTTATATAATATATAATTAGATTAATATATTATATACATAAATAATATAATTATATTACATAATATTATTAATACAATATTGTAATATTATTGTATCCCTATAGATTTTTAAACGGAAGAGTTTCGGTAGCCTCGTTTTAGACTGTTTCTCTCATATTTATTAGCGAGAAAAGTGTTTATGAATGAAAATTTAAAAAGGACAAATACAAGAATCTTAGTACGGACTGCCCGACATGGCCCACTGGCTACAGGACTGGATATATACTAGTATGTAGGTATATTTGTATCAAGCAGAGGAGATCTCATTGATTTCTTCTTGAAATACCTAGATTTAATTAAAAATTGAGAAAAGCACTGTTGCTGTTTAAAATGATTAATGAAATACTAACCAACTTTAAAATTGCTAGTAATAAGAGTTGGACATGTAAATAATCTCGGAAAGACCATATATATGGGAATCGCAACTCCACATGCAACGTTGCCTTCTCCGATTTGTATATTCTGTATTTCAGTGGCATCTCTTGAGTATCCTTCAGCACACCCGCAGGTTTCAACACGAACTAATTGCAATTCTATTGATTTAATTGGAATTTCGCTATGTTCAACGATGAGCTAAAATTTTAAATAAAATAATTAATTTTAAATAAAGATAATATTGAACGCTTAGTACAATATGTCATAAACTTAAAAAACCAATGAACTTAATTTTATATTTATATTTACTTTTGAAAAAAACATATTGAAATATATGGTAATACCAGTTTCAAAGCTGGATATCAAAACTGCTTATTCACTATACAATATTTGTATCTATACAAACGAATACCTAGTTTGTAAATGATGGGAATCGGCGAATCGTGTGTAACACGCAAAGCAGGCTTTGCAGGGGAATTACTTATCAGAGCACATGCCGTGATAGTATCTATCTGGCACGACTACAAATACAGCTTTCGTTAAATTTGGCACTGGCAATCTAGAAAACATGTCGCAGAAATACTTAAAAGATTCTCTTTCTTTTGGC